>JAVXUP010001912.1:0-177686 GCA_033070095.1 Escallonia herrerae | reverse complement strand
TATTAAGTAGGCTGAATATATTAAGCAGTCTCGTAGAAAAAAACTGTGCTTGAATACTCCGCTTTCAACCACTGAGAGGATCTCCATGACTGCCGTACTGAAAACGAATCTGGTAGCTTTTGTGGCGGTTAAGATGTGGCACGTATGTGTCCACCTACTTGAAATCTGGTTTTAGAACTGACGGCCTTAAAGTTTGTAGGGGTGGTCACATATAATGGCAATATGTTCTGTGTAATTGGGTGAGAATAAAATAGACACTTTATGTGGTAAATATACGGAAGTCCATACTTGTTAAGTGAGAGCAGAATTATAATGGCACTTCGATGACGCCTGAGAAAAAACCCACCAACGCTCCCCTTTTTTACTAGGTAGTGACATGAATCTGCATACAATTACCCTTCTTTTATAGCAAAGTTTCCAATTGCTGATGGTACAACCAAGTTGATTTAACCTATAAATTTTGAGACATGTCTGCAGTTTGCTTTTACCACAGTTATTGGGACAATTAGCTCTCACATATCAAAACTAAATTTTCATATAATGGCCTAAAAGCACGTGTATTAGTAGCAGTTAGCTTGGTTGATTTGATTAGATGAACTTCATTTTTTTCCCTTGAACTGCAAGATTGTTCCTCCTTTTGAGTTGGCATATTCTTATGCCTGCATTTTTCTTTGATTTTTATTTGCTTGTGACTTTTGATTTTGAAGGTTGGAATGCTTGATCCGCCAAGAGAGGAGGTGAGAAATGCCATACTTTCGTGCATGACTGCTGGCATACGTGTTATAGTTGTCACTGGGGATAACAAGGTAATGCAAAATAATCTTTTTCTTTTTCCATCTCGGTACTCCCGAGATATGCTTGCATACATTTGCAATTTCCGTCTAATTCAAAATATGACTTCAGAGCACTGCAGAATCCCTGTGCCGAAAGATAGGTGCTTTTGATCATTCGGATGATTTCATAGGACGCTCTTTCACTGCTTCTGAGTTTGAAGAACTTCCGGGGCTGCAAAAATCTGTGGCAGTGCAGCGCATGACGCTTTTCACAAGGTACAAACCGATGATAGCTTTCTTATACGCTTTGTATGCTTACCATGTATAACTGGAAGCATGCGTTTTTGAGAATGAAATTTAGAGAGAGAAGCCATTTTAAGAGATCTTCTTAAAGGCCCATATCTCAAGTCAACAAGATGGGAAAGGAAGGCAGGTGCTCCTGCAGACTGACCTTTTTTTAGGTAGTTGTCTGGAGAGGTGTTAAAAGTTACCAACTTACCGTATAATTCTTCAGTCTTTAACCCAATCCAACCAGTTGCTACTAGTCTGTCCAGCAGAAAGACAATGGTGAATGAATGAAATGCCATTGAACTTTTAAAATATGGGTGAAATGGTGAAAGCATTCCTAGCAATAGGTTGCTGATATGATCATGAAAGAAGAGAAACAGCTTTAAGGGTCTGTTTGGTTGCTAGGAATTAAGTCTTTGACAACTCCAGACTGCCAAGAAATAAATCTTGAGAGTTCAACTGCCCATGAATTTATATATTGCCTGGGAAAGAAAAACGGTATGTGTAGCTGTCAAATGAGCACTGACAGCCATAACTGTCAAACTATCTTTCACCTCGTACATTATCTGTGCATCTGGTGCACATTGAGATGTGAACAGGTTCTGTTTGGGATATCCTAAATTGTTATACTCGTGTAGACACAGGAAAAACAAGAAAGCCGAAGGCGTACAAAAACAGATGTGCTCGTTATACAAGGTGACTCCAGCATAATTCTCCTCCGTCAATGCTTTCTTTTTTCCATTTTTTCACAAACCTTGGAGAAGAGAGAGTGAAATTGCTGATGATGGCTGTTGCGGATGGTGGAAGTGAAGATGACTGGTGTTGCCAGTTGTGGTTGGCGGTTTTTGATGTTCTGGGGGTGGGGGTTGACTTCATTAGATGGCATGAAATAGAGAGGAAAGCGACACGGGGCGATATTGGCGGAGCAAGGGTGAGCAAGCCGAAGGTTTCTAATCCTCAAGCTTTTAGATGGGAACTAAAATCTCCTGCAGTTCATGTGGGCTTTAACTTATGGGATTTGCTAGATCCTGTAACTGGAGCAACATGTCAAAATTTTAATAAACTGCAGCGATTTGTATTTTCCTGTATTAAAACTTGTCAGATCAACACACCCTAAGAGTTTAATAAATGACTCAAGAAAAATCATCACTCACTGCCGCCATCAACAGAAATTTCCACTTGGCTTTCTGAAAAGTTTTTCATGGTTGTTGAATGCGTCTTCTACTTGTCCTGCATGGTGTTGATAGCTTTCTCTTTCTACCCTACTTGAACCATCACCTGCATTGCTGCTGTTAACATAAATCTCCAGCTATGACTGGTCCTGTTTTCATATTGAGAATTTAATATCAAGGGATGGTTTATGCTTGCAGTAGACCTGTTTTACTCATTTTGAATGGTTTTTTTTCTCCTTTCCTGGGGGAGGTGCTGTGCTGCAATATGGTGTATGCTATATATGTTGCTTGCAATTTCTTATGAAATTTATTTTTTGTAACTTTTCTTAATTTTGCTTTTCGATTTCTTGTCAGGGTTGAACCATCTCATAAAAGGATGCTGGTTGAATCATTGCAGCACCAGAACGAAGTGGTAGGTCTTACTGTATTTTCTTAATCATGGTTATTGCATGAGTATAATACCTGGCATACTTGAACTGGCAAAGATGGTCATCTGGTTGTGTCTTTGGACTTTTTTACCGGCTTGTTAACTTTTCTCACGAGATCCACAAACTGCAATACCAATGTGATTTTAAAATTTTATGCAAGTCAGTATTTTAAGTCCCACGTTCAATAATTTAACTAGCGCGTCAGTTTGTCGCCAGCATCTCGATGAAGGGGGTTAAATTTTACCTCTGAAGGAATTAGGAATAACACACGGCACTATACCTGAAAATGTCTGTTATTTCCAGGAACTCAGTTTGTTTTTCCTCCAAAATCTTGGAACACTACCAAAACAATTCCTATTCCATTGCGTTCATAATTTGTGCATTATTCATTAAAGAAGTTATAAAAAATGATTGTGCTATTTTTGAAGTTTATATTACTATGAATGAATCATGGCCATATTTTTCTTTATGATCTTCCAAATTGTGCTCGCCTTAATGAAAAGGCTACTTAATTAAGTTCGTTCTGAAACTCGACTCTCGTGGCCCATAGTGATTTACTGTATCTCCTGTTTACTTCTGATATTTAATTTCTTGTACATAAGTTTATCCTCGAAATCTTTCCTCAAAAGGTTGCTATGACTGGTGATGGAGTTAATGATGCACCTGCTTTAAAGAAGGCAGACATAGGAATTGCCATGGGATCAGGTACAGCTGTTGCCAAGGTATTGCGAGGTCTCTCTTTCTTTATAACGTTGAACTGTTTTAATGGGCTGCTTCTCAATAGAATGTGCATAAACGAAGGTACTCATCAACTAATGCTGACATCCAGTCCACATAAGTTGTGTGAAAGGTTTTGACTTGGCCTTATAAGATTTTGCTGGGGAACTAAAATGTACCCACTTTGCTTGCCTTTTTGGGTGAGGCAATGCCATGTGTTGGGATTGTTATAAAAGAGCGCCCTCTCAAGAGATCGGGCTGGTTATTGGCTAAACAAAGACATGCCTCCCACACTGGGGGGAAGAAATGGGGAGGCGGGTATAGCCTGCACCGGCTAGGGAGGGAGATATGCGTATCTCAAGATGTTGGGGTTTGGTGATTGACGACATGACACATGCATCGCTCAAGACGCCTAGCTAATTATGAATTTTCAAATGCTTAGATACGAGGAGCTTAAGTAAACATAGCTGTTACATATGGACCTTTTAGAGCCCATGCTGGCTGTGGACTTGTAGTTACTGAACGATTTTCTTTGGTACATTTGCCCCCCTGAGCTCCTTTATGGGACTCTCAGCTTATCCACCTCTATACTTATGTCTGAAGATGGATTTTTAAATAGTTTTTTTAGCTCTCTACTTTCCTGTCTTCCTTACCTGCTGCTAAATTTGCATTTTATTTGAACCAATTTCTTTTTCTCTTTTTGATAAGAACTCTGAAAGTAGGACCATGAAATTTAAATCTTGGTTTGTTATCTTTTGTGGAACCAAACTTTTAATAATTCTTTTCAAGGGAATGCTTAACCCTTGTGGCCCAAAGGAATCAAAGATCTTTTCTTCATTGTAAATTGGGTTACTTGTATTTTCTTCGTCTTGCTAAGCTGTTTCTGGCGTGGTTTTGTATAATCTGGGGCAGTCTCCTACTAGGGTTCGCCGAGGCCATGGCCTCCCTTCCCTTTCTTAAATCTTATTAAAGAATAAAATTTTGACGTTTTAATTTATGTTTTTGTTCAAGATTATGCCATGGGCCCGCTTCAATGGAAGCTTATTTCAAACAAGCCCGTTACCATTTCACTTACACTTCGGTTGGGCCCCTATGAGTAAAAGGTCCTTGGTCAAACAACCCTTCCCCCCCCCCCCCCCCCCCTTCCCCTTCCGCAGTCGTATGATTATAGGTTTCAACATATAGTTCTAGCAAGGTTTTTATACAGAAGGCGTATATTTGAAGCAAAGTGCTTTATCCCAATCTCTCGTAAATTTTGGAGAATTATTCAAACAGCTTTTGTTTTATCTTTGACTTACAGAGTGCTTCGGATATGGTTTTGGCGGATGACAATTTTGCAACTATTGTTGCAGTAAGCTTCTTTTCTGATTGCCGTGATCAAAAGTTTTCATTATTTCTTGTAGTGTGGCAAAAACACTAATGCATTGGCTTTCACGATTTAATTTTCTCATTTAAGATTTTATGCTGAGCAGGCTGTGGCAGAGGGGAGGGCTATATACAATAACACAAAGCAATTCATCAGATACATGATATCTTCAAATATTGGTGAAGTAGTTTGTATTTTCGTGGGAGCTGTACTTGGAATGCCTGATACTCTTATACCTGTGAGTTTAAATTGGCTTTCCGAGTCCAATAATGAACTCACTCTGCTTAAAATGTTGGTACTTTTATCTAATAGATGGCGGGATGCTCTTATATTCTGAACTTGATTTAGTTTACAGTGAGGTGCCAATAACACTTTTGCATGTGCTTAATGCCTGACTTTATAGTATGCATTCTTCTCCCCCTTCTGGAAATTCTGCTTCTTTTAGAAGGGAAAAGATGCCTTTTCTAAGGCATCTGTGTTTTTTGATTGTTGCCCTGAAAACTTCACCTAGAGATAAACTTAAGTAGTTGACTTAAGAGGCCATTGATGACCATCTAAATTTCGAGGATCATAACTTTTCAGTGGTTTTGATGCATTTTACAGCATAGAAGTAGCCTTAAATCAAAAGGAGACAAATTTTTTTTTTTCAATAACAGTGAGTGCTGATGTGAGTAGTGAAGGTTGATATTAGATTTGATTGACAGCCGAGGTTTTTTGTCAGTTCTTTTTTTATTTATCTTTTATTTTTTTATCAATGACATTTCAGTCAAGCAAAAAACTAAAATAGAGAATTCACTGCTAAGTCAGCGTAGGAATATTAGGTACCAAGTTATCACTATTTTATTATAAAAACACCACATTCTTTTCCAGGTCCAGCTCCTTTGGGTAAATTTGGTTACTGACGGATTGCCTGCCACTGCTATTGGTTTTAATAAGCAAGACACAGATGTTATGAAGGCTAAGCCTCGGAAGGTATTGCATACTATCTGAGAAGTACATCTTCGCTCTTTTATTGTTCTGCCATCTTCATTGTACGTACGCAATACTCATCATGCTTGGATAATAAGCTACCTGTTTTTCTTGAATATTTTATGTGGTTACTAAAGTTTGCTGCCATCTTTTGAATGTATTGAAGTTGGGATGCTTTCTGCAGTATTGATTTTGCTTGAAGCCTAGATGTTTTTAAGTCTTAGTGATTCAATATTTATGAACTATCTCACTCCCTGGCTATGTTACATGGACTCAGTACAAGTGTCCAAGTCGGATACATGTCCAAGTGTTGGATTCGTCTATTTTTTCAAAATCCAAGACACGGCAAAATAGTCCTATCTATTCTTGTTTTTTAGTTATTCCTTGTGTTTACATGGTGTTTGAAGTTATGCATATCGTTTTAATTAAAACTGAGAACATCCCAAAGCAATAATGAACTAAAAGAACATTAAAATATATTGCTTTTAGTGGCATATCCTACGGGATGTGTCCGACACATATCCCATACCCATGTGCAAGTGTTGAGTGTCTGACATGGGTACTTTACGCATTTTGAAGAGTCCATGTAACATAACTTCCTGGGTAATCAAAAAGAATGTAGTACATCATGAATGAGACTCTGTTCCCCACTCCTTGTTGGTGACAAGGGCTATGATCCAAGAGCATGTGTGAGTGCATTTGAATAGATGAGTGTCTGCGTGTACGAGGGGTGTGTGAGTTAGTGATTTCTTATGAGGTGCGCAGGCTTGCAAGTCCTGTGCAGCTGGGAAACCAGTGCCATTTTGGTTCAAGCATTTTTTTGGCGGTATCTCATGGGGTTCCTGATTTGTGAGATGTGTGGCAAAGCCGGTTTCTTGCTTTGGGATTCTTCTTCTTCCTTTCCCTCTCGTCTCTTTTTCTCTCTCCCTCTCTAGTGGTCTCTCTCTAATTGATCAATTAGTATAGAAATCCACTCTGCACGAGAATGACATTCAAATGAAGGATGAGATATAAACTGAAAAGATAAACTCATTTATATATATGATGTAAGCAAAATGAAAGAAACCAACACCTAGGATAGGATTGATAAAATTTTCATTTCTATTCAGAATATGCCAAGTTTCCTATTCTTGGCACAATATGATAAGACAATCCACTGATCATTAATTAACGATAACGTTCTTTAATTTATTTTGCTTTCCTCCCTGGTGGGAATATTTAATATTCTTTTCATTTCTGGACCATCGCTGTGTAGAAAGTTCTTTTGGCAACTCAAATTAATGGTGAGATCTTGTATAGCAAGTAGCAAGTAGAGTCTTTCTTAGATTGTGGTGACTTGGGACGATTCCTTAGCTTGTTTTCTCATTATGATACTTCAACTGTTTGCTTGTGACTGAAGCTCAGAAAAGGTAGAAGGTGGAAAGAGAATTAGAATAGTCTGGTACTGGATTTGGCTCTGCCCTGACAGAAATTTGCTCATATGCTGGTTTCCTGATATGTTTAACATTGTATTTTGTTGCCTGTATTTGTATATGCTATGATCAGTTTTCGTAGTATTGGCTTCTCTTACTATGATGGTCTTCTGTGTTCTTAATATGATGTTCTTTGTGTTAATGTAGATTGTTAATATGTTGTATTCGTGCATTCTGTTTTGCTTACTTCCTAAAGAATCTACGCATTGTAATTCCACTTTTCACTCTGACTTGACTTGCAGGTTAATGAGGCTGTTGTCACTGGGTGGCTTTTCTTTCGTTATCTGGTTGTTGGAGGTACTCATGAATGCCTTGCATCTCTCTTTTAGTGTAGTATTTTAGAATTTAGTTTGTGCCATGCAGAAAGTATATGAAGTTAGGGATCTGGATGACTGATTTTCATGCAACTTGTTTGCCTGAGTAGGGATCTTGATCTGATACAGTTGGTTTTGTAACTATCTTGGATGATTCTGCATGGATTACTACTAAAATATACTCCATGATGAATGCTGTTCTTATTTGCTACTGTTCTTATGGAATTGGTTATAAAGCTGAGATTCACAATATCGACCACACCTTTTGTAATTATTTTAATATCGGAAATTTGGATGCGGTCTTCATGAATCATGAATTTGTCCTTTGATGCAATGTGATGCATGGTTTGATCACCACTTGTCTGGGAATGGAAGCATAGAGAGGAACTATGGTGGCAGTCATAGATATGATGTTTAAGCTAACATAGATAAATTGTAAAGAGATGCAGCAGCTTGTAACAGTTTTATTTGATTGATGCAGCCTATGTTGGACTTGCTACTATTGCGGGTTTCGTATGGTGGTTTGTTTATGCTGATAGCGGGCCTAAGCTATCTTATCATGAATTGGTTAGTTTATCTTATTTAATTTCAAGTTCGAAACTAGTTTTTTGTTGTTTTATGTTTCTTGGGATGTGTTATCAACCTAGTTGATTGATTTCAATGTGGTTCGTTGTGCATCGAATCGCTTGAACTTTAACTTTTCGTGTGAAGTAAACCGTTAAATGTTTTCGTCTTAGATATTACCTTAGCCCTCTCTTGTTTTGGCATAAATTTTTCGGCAAAAGGAAGAAGACTGCGTCATTTGAACACTAAGTCCTTGCATTGTGTTATGACAGGTGAACTTTGACACTTGTTCGACAAGAGAAACTACATACCCATGCAGCATATTTAGTGATCGGCGCCCAACAACTGTGTCAATGACAGTGCTTATTGTTGTCGAGATGTTCAATGCATTGAATAATCTCAGTGAAAATCAGTCCCTCCTGTGAGTAGTCCCTTGTATCTAAAAAGGATTTTCTTATTCAGATTTCTGCTACAGTTATCTTGTGGCATTTATCAGTTATTAAGGTACCATATCACGAGATGAAGTCATAAGAAGGATATAATCTTGAACACTGTAATTGACAATTCTTGACCAAAATATGATAAAATGCGTGGTACTGCCTGGTACTTTTATCTGTTAGTTTGGTCTCTACTGCAAGGGCAGACTTCAATTGAGGCATGTATAAACAAATGAAGTATCTGTAGAACAGTTCTCAAACGCATTTCTGTAGAGTATTATATACATTCTGAAGACTGCTGCTTCTCAAAATTCGGATATCACTGAATCGCGCATGGCGACGATTTTACAGTTAATTAGTGTATCATACTTTTGGATCTCAGGCAGATTTCTCTTTTGGAGGGCTATCAAATGTTAGTCTCTAAAGGTGTATTAGCGACACCTAGAAACAGAGTTTGACTCTTTTTCACTGTTCTCACATGTCTGAAAAGAGAACAAGATATTTGCATAAACACTGACCAATTACTGCACTTAATTTGCAGTGTTATCCCTCCCTGGAGTAATATCTGGCTTGTTGGTTCGATCGTCGTAACTATGCTCCTTCACATACTAATATTGTATGTGCAACCACTATCTGTTCTTTTCTCAGTAAGTGATTCTCTGTTTCTGCATTTTGTTTGACGTGATTTCCTTGAGGTGATCTGAACTGTTCTTTGCCTTCTGCAAGGGAATTTTGGAAACTAGTAAAGCCTGTTTGTTATGTTGCAGGTGACACCGTTAAGTTGGGCTGAGTGGACTGTTGTGTTGAATCTTTCTTTTCCTGTAAGTAATTTACTTTTCACAGACTTGGCCTCGCACATCTTCAATCTTGTTTTTGAAATACTGCTGCTAGGTCTAGGCGTCTAGCATAATGCCCTTGGTGACTTGGCATAATTTCTTTTGTAATTGATTTATTTTTGTCATTAAGTCATTTCATAATAAAAAAGCAAGAGTTGTGAGTGTATAAAACGAACTATGAGAGGGTTCGTGGCTCTACTTTACGCTTGATGTTGAAAATCTTAAAAATTCCTTCACATGTCCTGACCATTTTCCCTTGGATGACATGCTCTTTCTTTCTTTCTTTTGGGAATGTTTACTTCCACACCCTACTATACTTCCCCACAACTTCATTTGTTGCCAAAAAGTGCATTAGCAACAAAGAATAAATCTTTTAGTAGCAAATGAGGGTGTAATAGGTCGTCGAAATAGGCATTTTTTTAAAAAGTTTTCTAGTTAGAAAATATAGTGGTTTGCTACTACATTGAATATTCTTCAGCTCCAGTTCACTTCTCATACTCTTCATGTTGTCTATTTGGCATAGGTCATAATTATTGACGAGGTACTGAAGTTCTTCTCAAGGAATAGGCACGGTAATGCTCATGCCAAAGTTTCTTATAAATTGATTTATTTAGATAGAGAATTGATACTTCTCTCACTTTTTTAGCTCGAAGACTCTACAGGCAACTTAAGCAACCTGAAATGCTTTTTTCCGATAATGTCATAACATTAGGTATCTTATGTTCTCGCACATAGCCTAAAGCAACAATACCCAAACGCATGGCTACGTCAGCCGAGCCATGGCCTAGTACTCTCAGCTTGGACCTGGTTTCCACACATTTAGATCCAACTGGGTCCGTGTTCTGGTGTGCCACCTCATAGAGAAAGGACTTTTAACATACAACGGGACAGAACAGACGTCCTTGTACCTAGGAAAAAATATAGAATTTTGAAACACCTGGGGGCTTTGTGCGTGTTGCGTGCAAACAGAGAGTGAGTGAGGCTGTCAGGCGCTTCATTTTTCCAGCTTTGATGGCTAAAACCACTGTTCTATACAACATTCATGTCTTGTGTATTTCTTGTTCTGATGGTTAAGTCTTCTTGATCTAGGCATGAGGTTGATCAATTTCAGATTTAGGAGAACTGATTTACTTCCAAAAGGAGAATCACGCGACAAGTGACAAAAGAAAGGCACTTGAATATGTTCCATCAATGTATGTTCAGTTGAAGCCACACTTGTGTTTTCGCATACAATACACTGCCCCGAAGTACATCGTGGATTTACTAAACACCTCCATATTGCAAATGCTATTGGAAGAGGGCGCTGCAACAGTGCCGCAGAAGTTTTGAGTATCCAAATCTGAGCTGAATTTTGTAATTCATTTATTTAAGGCAATTATGTTGTCACAATAGAAACAGCATAGGAAAGATGAAGCCTTATTTATCTGCGGATAAGAGACATCTGTGAATTTTTAAAATCAAATAGCTAGTTGGTGCGAAGGAAATTAGTAGTCATCCTCGTCTAATATAGAGAAACTACTGAGCCATTGTTGTACACGACTGAATGTACACTAAACATTTTGTTAATCTGGCACTAGCAAAATTTTTTTTCGATGTATTTACTTGAAGTTCTTTCAGCTTATGATACCTTGAACTGAATTGTCATTATGTTATGTCAGTTTTAGATTCCATCGCTTTTTTATTCAATGATACTGTTGATGACATGCCGAAGTTATCTTACCTGCCACATGTACCATTTTTCTGGTGGATAGGAGGTACCGCCAACACCTTAGAAAATGTTAGCTGCGTGGACGTTGTCTCCGTTTTCCGGGTTTTCTTTATTAGCCGTACACAGTCACCAAACTGACTGGACGGCATCTGTTCAGTGATCCAAAGTGTTAAATGCTGCGTCCTAATTACCCCAACTCCGGAAGAGAATGGCAGCCTTATTGGTACTCTTTAGGGTAGGTTGGACACTTTTTTTTTTGTCTCTTTTTTTTTTCAGTTTTAAAAATTAAAAAAAAAGGAGTGTTTGGTAACCATTTTTTTTTCAATTTAAAAAATCAGTTTTTAAACTGAAGAGTAAAAAAAAAACTCCAAAAATTGTTTTTTTTTTCACTTTTGATTTTTTTTTAGACCACCACCACCACCCTCTCACCACCGGCAGCCACCTCCACCGCCGGAGACTGCCGGCCGTCGGCGACCACCGTCGGAGACTGTCGGCACTCACCACTGGCAGTCTCCGGCGGACCACCTCCGGCCGCCGGCGACCATCGCCAGAGACTGTCGGCAGCCACCTCCGGCTACCGGTGACCATCGCCGGAGACTGCCGGCAGCCGCCGCCGGTCGCTGGCCACCGGCCGCCGGCCACCACTGTCGGCAGCCACCTTCGGCCGTCAGCCACCACTGTCGGCAGCCACCTTCGGCCGTCAGCCACCACCACCATCGACCACCGCTACGCCCCACCACCGCCACCGCAAACCACAAAAAAAAAAAGTCAAAATAAAAAGGGTTACCAAACACCAAAAAAAAAAAAACCTAAAAAAAAAAGGGGTTATCAAACACCCACTTGTTTTATAAAAAAAAAAATTAAGCTGCTCTTTAAAAACTGAAAATCAAAATTTTTTTTTTGTCAAACGAACCCTTAAATAGTTAATAACACTTTTTTCACAAGAAGGTCGCCCGAGAAAATTTTTTTGGCTTTTTTATTGGTGGCATTAAAAAAAGGGTTAAGTACAAAACTGTCCCCTGAGATTTACACGTTTTTGTACTTTGTTCCCTGTGTTTACAACTTTTACAAAACTATCCCCGAGATTGACAAAATCATTGCAAACAGCTCCAAAATTGGATGTCTGTCCAATTTTGGGCGTTAAGTAGTCATGTTCGGTGCACATGCCACTTTGGCATGGACAAATTTGTAATTTTTCCTTCTCCATTTTTCCCACTGTTTTCATCTCTCTCTCTCTCTCTCTCTCTCTCTCTCTCTCTATCTCTATCTGTGTTCCCCTTCCCCATCTTCGGGTTCACAACCATCTCAATCTGATGCATGAGGTTTAAGTTTGCAAAATTGTAAACAAAAATCTTTTGCTCCAGAATCACCACAATCTTTACGCGGCGCAGCCTCACGGCCCGAACCTCTGACCGAAAGGTCAACTTGCCAATGCACTCGCCCTTATGATTGTCCCAGATCATGACCTTGTTCGGCAGATACTGAGGATCGTCCCAGATCAGGACCAGCGCTAGGATATTGCAGCGGAACAGCATGTCCACGATGCGAATACCGCCGCCTTGATCGAAGTCTCGCTGGAAGAGCTCGCGGTAGGGGTTGCAGTCGTAGATTCTGAAGCCGTTGTCGGTGCTGGCTGCGAAACAGGCATGATCCTGGTTGAAGGACAGGTGGAGGAGGGACAAGTGGGAGTTATAATTAGGGTTTACCGACGGCGGCGGTGGGAGGGTCGTGGTCGTGAGAGGCTCAAAGTCGTCGTTGTCCTCTGCTGGTGCATTGCAGTCGAGCTGAGGCATCGGGGCAAGATTGTTGAACAAATTTGGGTGTTTCAGTTGTGGATGAGGAGAGAGAAAGCCTCAATTAGAATTAGGACTTGGCCACGAAGGGGAAGAGAAGTCGGAGAGAGTGGCCATGGTGAAGAAAGATTCGGACTTTTGGAAGACCGGCGCGTGTGGGGAAGCTGGGGAACAAAGAGAGAGAGAGAGATAGAGAGGTGAACACAGTGAGGAAAATGGAGAAGGAGAAATTACAAATTTACCCATGTCAAAATGGCATGTGCACCGCACATGACGACTTAACGCCCAAAATTGGACGGACGTCCAATTTTGGAGCTGTTTGCAATGGTTTTGTCAATCTCGGGGGACAATTTTGTAAAAGTTATAAACACAGGGGGTAAAGTGCAAAAACGTGTAAACCTCAAGAGACAGTTTTGTAATTAACCCTTAAAAAAATGTTGTTCGGAATTATCGTTGAAAATGATAGCAGAAAAATTACTAAAAATTCTAACGATAATTAACTGTTATTATATATGAGACTGGAAGAAGATTTTTACGACGACATGTGTAATCAAAATTTGTTGGCTGACGTATACCAAATTTGCATATCATCAGTGCAAAACTCCCCAGAGCCTACACATGCCAACACCCGCTGCACTGGCAGAGTACCAGATAAAAACTCATGTACAGCCCGATATTTTTGTCACTCCGAACTGGGTTGTTCAAAGTTTTAGAAATACCAGGTAGCAGCTACACCATCCGTTTCCCGCAAACCCATTAATGTCAGTGGCTACCACCACCACCAGTCCCCATCACCATCGTGCAACCGCCGATCTTCCGCAACCCAACCATCACAATTCTATAGAAATTTGGGTCTAGATGTGTTCTTCGATCTGAAATCAATCCATCACTGAGTCGAGAAAAATAGAAGGTAGAGGTCGTGAGTCTGGTTCAATATTGTATTTAGTGAGGTAGTAAGATAGAAAGGGGTTCTCACTAAAATGGGTGGTTGTTTTGATGGTAACTGTAAACCGTTTAGGATGTTCTTTTATCATTTCATTCATGGGTTACACCTTTAGTTTCATAAGTTTGACAATCTAAGTGGAAAATGCTTTTCTTTTTGGGCATAGGTTTTTAAGTTAAAAACCCCAATGATACTATATCCTTATTTTAGTTTCCTAACTCTTACATAATTTATTTCAAAATCGAGACAATGCTAGTACCTATACATACCATTTTGCAGAAAATATTAAATTGATATCCTTTTCCTCATTGTGATATTTGTGTTTTTTTAAGATTTATACTGTTTTGTCTTTATTTTATTAGGCGTTTCATGCAACTTTTAGACCTCCGCAAGTTACTTAAAGTTAGTGTATGCTCTTCCTTAGTTTAATTATAAATTGTATTGGTTTATATGTTCGTTGTTTGTAGATATAGAAACTATCATTTGACAACAAATATTTGTCATAATATTTTATTATATTATGATAAAATAAGTGTACTTTATGAGAAAATATTATTGGATGCATATAGTAGATATAGAAACTATAATTTGACGACAAATATTTGTCATAAAAGATGTGAAATATAATTTCAACACACTCTAAAATAAGTACAACATATTAAGTATTATGTGGTTATTCTGTTAAATTGATTTTTGCAAAAAGTAATAACTCATTAGAAAGTGATAAGGTTTATACATAAGTCCTGTTAAATTTGAAATGTAACTTTATTCTTTTTAAATTTCTACTTAATCGTTTTAATAGCTTCAGGAACGTATAAATGTAATACCTTACAGACCCTCTGAAATTAAAGAATTAAATCCGTATGTAACTTTTATAATTCGAAAGGGATACTGGATAGTGTCACCATATTTTAATTATAACTACAATTGAATTCGTTATTTAGCTCTATATGACACTAGCATGACTATTATACTATTCTAAGTGTTAAGCCAATATTCATTTGAAATACTACTTGACAACTTAAAACAAAATCTTAAAGAAAATAAGTATCTAGCGGCTCCACTGCGTGGCTATCTATTCTTTATCTTTCAAATTATAATATAACGATATTACAGGTGAAGAGACATGTATATACAAATATCTCATAATTATCGTACGCAGTCTAACCAAACAAATGGTGCTATTTAATAATTGAAAGTTAGAAGTAATGCAAGAGAGTTCATCTTTTCATATTTTACTTAAGTTAGTCGTGATTAATTTAGATACTAAGATTATTCTTTGTAGCCATATAAGATATTTTTTATATTGTTAATGTCTGTTTTATCTTAGGATATGTGGTACATATTAATACATTTTTTAAAATCTTATAATTTATTGTACTTTATAAACCGGCCCGAGCTTGGCTCGGGTTACCGGGCTAGTATGTATAAAACACAATAAGCGAACACAAGAAATCAGAGAGGACTCAAATTCACTTTGCACAAGTCAGATTTACAACGCTCTCTCATGTATATCTATTAATTATCTACCGTCACAAGAGAATGTATCGTATTTATAGTTATGTCGGGGGCTCCGCCCCCAAACCCCTTGATAAAGCCTGCTACGCGAAATAAAATATATTTGATGGTTCAGCTATCTTCCTATCCGGACAGCTCGGCTTACACCTTTTATCTTTAGTCATAAATACAAAACATATATCAACATTAGCAACGCTAAGAGACCGACAATGATTGAAAATTAGATTTACTCTCTGGCTCCCAATTTCATGGTCTCGATATCTTTTGAAATTGCTGGACAAAAAATGTACTTCATTGCATCGCAGTTGTATAGGGTTAGGGGTGAGCACGGTTCGGTTTGGAGGTCAAACCTCAAATCGAACCGTCACTCTTCGATTTGAAAATTTGTGAAACGAACCAAATTCAACATTATCGGTTTGGACGGTTCGGTTTGGTCGCTTTAAACGGTTCGGCTTATTCGATTTGGATCGGTTTACGTCCACTTAAAGACGTTATTCCTTTGCACATTAATAATTGAAGTTATATTTTTTTAAATTGTATATAATCTTGTTCAATTCGATATATAAGTTCTCATTGATGAATAAAAAAGAGTGAGTAAAGATAAACTAGATATTGCTCACAAAATTTTTGTGTTATAAGTGTTGTCAATATTTTCGTTTTTTTAACTTTCAAGATTTGTTTATTTGAATTTTTTTAGTACCCCATATGTGTAATTATCAATAGAGTGTTACTAAAAATATAATAATACATCATAGGCTGGTTCAGTTCAGTTTAGAATCGGTTTCAACGATGTGAATCGTGAACCAAACCGAACCAAGGTTGGTTTGGTAAATATGAAACCAAACTGTTAAGAACTTTAGACGGATCAGATTGAATTGATTCGGTTTGATCGGTTTGAATGGTTCGGATAGGTTTGAACGGTTTAATGCTCACTCTTATACAGGGCAGCTTATTACTTAAGCAGGGGATGCCATTGGCATTGAATTGTCTGAGAAAAATTCCCTCAACTAAAATGATGCGCAGTAAGCAGAATTAATACTTGAACTCGTGCCGTCTGTCCGGCCTTCTCTATATTTCTCTTGATACCATCCCTGCAGACAATCACCACCGTGATCCATGAGACGATTTCAACTCCGAACCTAACAGGGGAAGTTGAACTGTTGGAGGAACGCCATTGTCGCCTGTTTCTCCAGACCCCAATTCACAAGGCAATGTGAACATTGCCTTTCCCCCCTTCTTTATGGCAATAATCACTTGTTCAAACCCAGTGGCCATTTGGCCTCAGAAACCCAACATAAAACAAATAAAGCTGGGAATGGAAAAAAAGCATCAGATCAGGTGATTGCAGCGGGCCCTAAACTTTTAGAACTCCACCATAACAATGTTTGAGCACATCATTCTAGTCTCTGTCATCTGCAATTTTTGCGTTATCCAAATTCATTAACAGTAACTACATGTGCGAATCTTCTAGAACGAAAGAATCCCAGATGAGATTTCCATGTGGCGAACAAAAGAGTCACCATGGCCAACCTAGTTCATAGACATACTGGGCTCCATCAAGTAAACTTCCTACATAATGACCTGAAACCATTCAAACAGCGTAACAGACAACCCGTGTCCCTCATAGCCCACAGAAAAAAGCATTCCAATAGCGACAACAAGAGAAACTGAAGTTAGATACATTGACCGATCATCAAAGAAGAAGAAATTTCAAGAATGTATCAGAAACTCAGGAAATTAAACTGCTTGCATTACTGCCTGCAACTCTTCATACAAAAGAACCCATTTTCTCTCAGAGTGCAAGAAAGAGATTTTACTGTGAATGGGAATCCCATTTTTCTCCAGAAACGAGATATATAAAACCCACGTCAAAAAAAAAAAAATAATTCCGATAGGTACAACAATTGAGACTAAAGCTAGATGCAATGACTGAATGACATAATCAAAAACGGGTAAATCCAAGATGGTGTTAGAAAAAAAAGACTTTTACCGCATTGGGAAATGATATTAATCTTACTTACCCTTTTCCCCTCACACCCAGATAAACAAAACCCACATAAAAAGCAGTCCAATACCAATAACAAGAGAGGCTGAAGTTTAGATACACTGACCGATCATTAAAACCAGGAATTGCAAGAGAGTTTAAGAAAAACACAGTTTTTTTACCTTAGAGAAATACTCATCAAAACCTCCTGACATGTTATTCCACCCTTTTTGTGGTTAAAAATGTATTTTAGTGACAAATTTTCACTTCTTAGCGGCAAAAAAGAATGAATTAGCATAGTACAAATGTTCTGTTACTTCCTGTATAAAGAGCTAGAAATGCCCATGTTCACTCATACAACCAGTCAAAATGAGAAAGGGAGATGATACAAGCCAAAGCATTTTCCATTACATACTACACATTACAATTCATGTACCAATTAACAATACCACAAGTCTCCAAAAAACAAAGAGGAAAAAAAAGAATGAGAGAAAGTGAGAGTAAATTGCAACTCCCAATCTTTCTACAATTTTTTTTTTCCTCAGAAGGCAGCACCTCTCTTTGTGACAGCATAGCTTCTACTTCTTGGATACATCAATTCACTCTTCACATTAAGACTTTCAGCTCCAAAATCACTAGGTGCATCTTCATCAATTCTTCCCATCCCAACACTGCAACTCCTTGGCACCACACTCGATCCGGCCACAATCGACGACCGCCGTATTTGCTCCTGCCTTCTGTAATAATCCATGTCAGCAGCCCTGCTATTAGCAGCAATATTCCCCAAGCTATCATTCCTCTTAGAAACTGCCCTCATTAGCTCCGCATAGTCCTCGTTGTCGTCTGATCTCGACGAGCTTACGCTGAAGCTCTTTGGCAAGGTGGAAAGATGTCCCGCGGCCGGCATCCCCATGACGTTGCCATAACTCACCCTGTCGCCAACTTGGCTCATGCTTTTCACGTATAAATCCTTTGCTTTGCCCAAAACCCTAATTGGTATGGTGATGATCCGGATGAACCTGTTTTGGTTGCTTGCTTTGGTTTTCATGTCGCACTTGATGTTTGAATGAGACACTGGAGATCAGAGAAGATGCTGAATGATTTCAAGAACAAGATATGAGCTTGTTATGAACACTTAGCTATATAAATCAGAAGATTTCAGAACAAAGGAAGGTTTGAAAGTCAAAAAAACGTGGGTTTGATTATGGGATTAAGGAAGACAAGTCTGAGAGGAAAATGAACAGTGAATGAACAGTGGGATGGTTTGGGGTTTGAACTTTTTGGAGGAGGGTTGGAGGCATTTTGTAGTATGAACAAAGAAAGGAGAGAGGTGGTTGGGGATGTGGGGATGGGAGGAGGGGGGGTTGGACTTTTTCAAGCACACCAGACAAGAAAAAAAAAGGAAGGAGTTAATATTAAAAAGATGAGAATGGCATACGAAGAGTGTGAAGTAAGAAGAAAGATGATGGAACATGTAGGCCAAATTGGAAAAAAAAAGGACAAACAAGTAGTGACTCGGGAATACAGAAGTATTAGTTGACTGAAGAGTTTTTCAACATTTGACTTTGGCTACCATTCTGATCTCATTGGTGATTCCTTGGTTCTGTCTCATATTATGGCTTAACTAAGTTTAAATTTCAGGACATGGCTGGTAGCTTCATAAATTAGGAGATTAATAATTTCACTCTTATTTTAGTAAAAAGAAAAATAATTGCTAAATAAATTCAGTGAAACTCGTGATTGAATTTTTGTGGCACTTAAAATGTTTTCTTCAGGGCTCCCTTCCGCCAAGTAAACCTAAAAACAAGTTTAGTTCGAGAATTATCAATTACGAAAGTGAAAGTGTGACTATAGTTGCCTGCTCATTTCCAACAAGAGTTCCTAATGACTTGTCGAAATCGCACGTAGTTGTTGCGGGAGAAATTTGGCGGACCTTCCAATAGAGATGCTTAACTCAAGAAATTCGCCGCAGGGTCTTCGATGCCAAAGTCAGTTATGCCTGAACCTCATAGAAGAAAAGGAGGGGGTTACACAATAATGGTAGGATTATGGTATCTAAAGCCTTACTTATCTGTAAGACATATGACTATAGTAACCTTAGTCATATATGACTATTACGGCGGACACGTAGCATGTGCTGATTAATAGCACAATTTTATCTTTATCAGTAGTGATATAACTTCTTAGTCTCCCAACCAAAATAAAAAAAATAAAACAAAACCTAAAGCCAGTAGACGATGAGTCAATGGCTGCTAACTTAACATTGATAGGATTATTATCATGGCGGCTAATATTTCGTGTTGGTAGCCAATCTATTGGCATCCCCTCTCTACAAAAAAAAAAAAAGTTAAATAATTATAAACTCAGTTATTATGACGTTTTGAAGGTCTAAGAAATATTCAACAATCAGGTTCATCTGAACAATGATTGTCTTAGACTATTCACCATCAGCAAAATGCAATTAAAGCTTAAAGGAACGGTAAATAAAATTATTGATAAGTTCTTAAGTGTGAAAGGAGTAATAAAATTCAAATTAGTGTTCCTAAAAAGTTTAGTGATAATTAACAAATCGGTGGACTTGGCTTTTTAATATACAAGAAAAGGAAAGCCAAGGGCCTGTACGCTTACAAATTTTTTTTTCTGTATTCTATATTATGTTTTTGGTTTCCAGAATTTAGTATTCAGTTCTAAAATCGTATTGTGTACTTTTACTTTTTTCCGTATCTACTTTTTTAATTTTTTCTGTACGTTTATCATTTTTATTTTCGTTTTCACCAGCTTTTTTCTGAACTAATTTATTAATGGATCCACTATTTCCATTTCTAGGAAGACCCAGTGAAATGGGTGGTCTAGTTTGGTGAGTGTTTGTTGAAACAGGGTAGTAGATAC
The DNA here is from genome assembly GCA_033070095.1 of Escallonia herrerae. Taxonomy (NCBI): domain Eukaryota; kingdom Viridiplantae; phylum Streptophyta; class Magnoliopsida; order Escalloniales; family Escalloniaceae; genus Escallonia; species Escallonia herrerae. The sequence continues at coordinate 157,515 of JAVXUP010001912.1, read as the reverse complement.
GAGGGAGAAGAGGTGATATTCTGATAAGGAGAATACAATTTAAGGAAAAAGGTGAAAACACCTTTGGTGTTTTCAGTTTTTGTGATACTATTTAAAAATTTTATTCAAAACGGAATCGAAAAAACGTAAACATACACGGAAAAAAATATCTTTTTTATCATCATTACAAAAATAAAAATTAAAAAACTAAACGGCCCAAGTTTCTTTACTGAAAACAGACTGAATGGACAAGACAGCTCGAGCTTGGTCAAGGATAGCAGCCAACTGTTTGAAGCACATTGTTTTTGCTGACTATTTCAACTATATATGCACATGTATTATGCTGTAGCCTCTATCTTTATTTATTGATTCCAGGTCAAGACCGAACATCACATCCAACAATAATTTGCAAGGTAATTACGTTGGGCGGCTTTGCTCATGAGTTAGCGGTCAAGCAGAAAAAGCAAAAAATTATCTTATTACTTTTTGAATCGGTCAAGCTCGTGTTCTTTGTCTCTGTAACAAAGGATACAATCATTTATGGCGAAATGCTAACTAACTCATATATTTTTATTACTTATTATCTGGATACCTTGATCTTTAATATTGCATAAATGAAATATATCTCTTAAGTTCTTAATGTATGTTGTTACATGATTTTAGAGGAAGAGGAAGATAGAGAAGTGTTATGCATTTCTGGTGTGTTAGAAATTGTGGATACAAAGCTTTATTTATAGAACAGAATGTGGGGATTGAGTGCAGAGGAAGAGCCTAGCTTATCTAGGACCTATGGAGCTATATATACATAACAATTTAACATTAACACCCCCCTACTCAAACTTAAGGTGGTGGACATGAAACCAACTTAAGTTTGAAGGTTAACGATCGGTGATATGAATGGCGACTCTTCAGGGCATTGAAAATGTAGTATCCTGAAGTAACACAAATGATCCAAGTGATGCCTGAGTAAATCAATGTTCTTGACGCAGCTATTGGTGAACCCAGAATACAGATCCAGCGACCAAGTGATTGGAGGTCCTGGGGCGATTTCTGATAATCCTTGAGGACAAATTCAATGACCAATTAGAGGCCCTGGGGCTGTTTATGATGATCCAAGAAGACAGATCCAACGACCAAGGGATTGGAGGTCCTCGGGCGATTCCTGGTGATCCGAGATGACAGATCCAACGACCAAGGGATGAGAGGTCCTGGGGCGGTTTCTGGTGATCAGAGAGGACAGATCCAGCGACCAAGAGACAAAAGGTCCTGGGGCGGTTTCTGGTGATCCAAGATGATAGATCCAGCGATAAAGGGATAAGAGGTCCTGGGGTGGTTTCTGGTGATTAGAGAGGACAGATCCAGCGACCAAGAGACAAAAGGTCCTGGGGTGATTTTCGATGATCCTAGAGGATAGATCCAGCAACTAAGGGATAAGAGGTCCTGGGGTGGTTTCTGGTGATTAGAGAGGACAGATCCAGCGACCAAGAGACAAAAGGTCCTGGGGTAATTTTTGGTGATCCCAGAGGACAGATCCAACAGCCAGGGTGAGTGACGGTCTTGGCATGATTCCTGGCATCCTGAGGTTAAGGTCCAACGACCCTGGTGAACATTGATGTCTGATATCTCTTGTCTCTCTCTATCCTCCCTCTTCTCCTCTCTCACCTTTCACCCCCCGAATAATTTTTGTCTAACCTCTCTCTCCCCTGTTCGTTCAACAAATACAAGGGAGAAGTTGGATGAATAACAGAGTTGGCAATATTGCCAAAGAAGGGGAGATGGCAAAAGGCGACAGGGAGGTTGTGACCATGCGAGGCAAGTGACAGTGATGTGTGTCCAGTTTGGTACAAATTCATGGGTGAGGTGATGTGGGCCCAGTTTGGTGGTGATGTGATGGTTTGACAGGCACTACAAGGATGATGTCGTGATGTTCGACAATAGGAGAGACAATCATCTAGACTCGACGATGGCGTCGAGAGGATCACGACAGGAGTGAGTGATTGCCAATGCTAGCGAGTCATGGTCAAAAAGCAACAGCGATGTTTAAATTAGCATAACGACTAATTGTGTACTCTACGATGGGCAGCGGTAAAACGATTAGGTTGACAGTTGGTTTGCCATATTTTCCGTCAAAATTCCTTTGTTATATTCTGGAATTTTTTTTTCCGTGCGCCTGACTGAAAGAACCATTTTAATTTTAAATAAATTATAAGTGTGAACTAGAGAGAAAGAAAATGGGTTTTACTGAGAAGAAGGTGGGGCGCCCCAGTAGTAGATCGGCGCAAGTCGCGGCACGGCATCGATGGTGGTTGGTGGCTATGACTTGTGAGGCCCGGCGCTGGCCGACGAGGGTGGTGGTGGTGCGCTGGCGACCGCTGGTGATCGGTTATGTCACGACCCGAACCCACGGGTAAGCCCGTGTGCTAGGCACGTGACCGGCCGCAGGCCCATTCAAACACCTGTCAGGGCTCTGCTAGGTCTTACTACAATCCTGTGACTCCAAATTAATTCTAATTTACGGACCTCCAAAACATTCAAATAAAACTCTCATTACATGTCTTTAAAACTTATAAAGAAAACTCTAGGAGACCTAAGCTCCTTACATCAGTTCAAGCATAATGTAAATTAACATAGACTAAAATGTTCGAATAGTAGGCACTCATTATTCTAAAAATTCTCTTCGAGCATAACTCCCCCGTGTGGCTCATACGGCTCCGCTTCCCTTGGGTAGTCACCTGAAAAATAAGGAGTGAGCGAAAACCCAGCAAATACACCAGCCATGTTCCTAAAATAAGTTTGGAATTTCTAAAACATGTCATGGGTTTTCTTTCAACAAATCAAACATTTGATTATTGTCATTCATAAAAACGTCCTTCATATACATATACACATATACCTGAAATTTTAGAAGAAAATATGTTCAAATCTGAGTACAACCATCATTCATTCCATTCACATCAGAAACATATATTTCTTTTCGTAGGTATGCTGCGGTCAGCGTACGAGCCCCCTGACTAGGGCCCAAAATCCCTCCTACACCCGGAATAAAATAATCATGTGGATGCAAGGGCGCACCACCAGCCATAGTACTATGCATCAACGTATGAGCCCCGTTGACCAGGGCCCGAAATCCAACATTCCCCCGTTGGATATGGGGCACAGCAACCAAGACAAGTTTCATTGCTCATTAACATGTACTCAGTAAAGTTTTATGACTCACACAGCATTCCATGGCATTCTTTCAAATTACATTTCTCGTCAAATATTTTAGAAATAAAACATATACAGGATAAATCTTTGAACTTCAATTGATCAAAACATGAATACATAATATAGTTTTTGTAAATAAATATACGGAGGAACATGACAGGGGTACTTACCTCGCTCAAAATCTGCTTCAGCTATTTGCTCAAATGCAAGCCCTAACTCTTGACTATCAAAACCTAAATAACAAATCATACGAATGTCATTTATTGTCGCTCAAGCACGTTTAAGTATTAGGTTTCTTTTAGATGAGTAAAACTTTACCCAACCGTCCCCCGACTTATGTATAATTACCTATTTGCACTTTGTCTGAATCTATTCAGAAGAGTTCCTTAGAAATAATTTAGTAACTATCGTGACAATGAAGCGTTACGCTAAATCCGTTCGGGCGCTACGCCGCTAACATAGCAAACGCCCTTAAAATATTTCGAAACTTTAGAAACTACCTTATCTTAGCTACATAAGATTATTGTAGGAGTTTCAGAATTTAAAAAAAAACTTAGTTTATTATTCTATAATACACTAACGTCTCTATCGCGAATAAACTTAGTTAACACGCTTTCCGAGCTCCGAAAAATCTAAAATTTTTACTGTGTGTAGGTTTTGAAAAATAAACCTAAGTTACTTCTTTGAGTTTTGCCCAAAAGATTTTCTAGATATATTTTAAAATTTTAAGAAGGAAACTATTTAAAAGAATAGCCCTCTTTAGCGACACTTCTGTGTTAATTTCTTAAAACTAGACTTTCCCTCTCTAAACACAGTGCCTTCTTCTCAACCCATTAACCACATCACCTTACTTCACAATACATATGCCTCATGCACACGCCTTCATGTATTTACATATCCTTTTTCTATGCTCATCTTTACAACTGAGCACCCAAACAACACTACACTCCAAGCCCCACCGAAAACACACACTAAAGCAGCCTACACACGCACACTTGCCATACACGGCTGCACAACAGCCTACACACGCACACACCATGCATACAGTTACCCCAACTCACAATGTGAGCATACTCACGGCTGCCCAGCAGCCCACACAGCATGGCATGCACACACTCACAGTTGTACAGCATCTCAAACCCATTTCCATCCCCTCAAGCCCACTGCCGTCACTCTCTCTTTCTTCTTCTCTTTTAACACCCTCACACACATATGTAAACACACATTTTCACACATAACAGGCTCATATATATATACTCCATTACATCCAAATCACACTACTTCTCACACCCACTTGTGGACGCACCAACACACAGGTCCACAACTCTAAAGCACACACGCCCAGTTCACCTTCTACAAATACACACCTTCATATACACACATGCACTAAGCCATTACACCCATAGCTGCCCCACTTACTCACACTCATACACACATTCATCTACCCGAACAAACACATATGGGGCTGTTTTGGCAGCCCCTCCTTCACCTCTACATGGCTGTCCTCATGTTTTCCTTTGGCAAAATTGCCGTTGCGCCAGAGTATTTACTTACGGCAGCCCACACTCCAACGATACTGCGCTGCACAAGCTGTCCTACAGCCGTTTCCCTTCCCCTTTTCCCTCAATTCTCACACGCCACAAACACAGCACTACTACTGCAATTCAGCCCCACTGGCAGCCTCTCCATTGTTATCCTCGTGTTCCCCTTGGCGAATTCGTGGCTGTGCCTGAGTATTTACTCGCGGCAGCCAATGGTCCTCTCTCTCTCTCTTTCTTCCCAAAGTGCCAGCCCCTCACTTCAATTATTCCCACTGCAGCCATTACCCACGGCCACACACAACACACAAATCTGTCCACGCAAGGTACCAACCTTGCTGTTACTTCCCTTCTCTCTCATACCTGGCGCATTAACACACCATAATCACTCAACCCATTAGCATCTCCACTCTCCTCCATTCCACGGCAGCCATGGCTGCCTACTCACGAATCCATCACGGCGACATGGCTGTCGTCGCCACCCTTATACGCAAACAGCCCCATCATCGCAACCATTATGCCATGTCCACGTACCTCTTACCTTAAATGACCCGTAAACCCATGAACACAGCCCTCCCACGGCTGTCAACCATTCCACATATATATGTATATAAATTTTATACACACCTAGAGACCCATTTACATCCATACCCGAAATATATTCACATAGACTTAAATTTCAAGTAAGCTTACCGAATTTCTCAAGCGCCGGAGGCCCCCTTCACTCTTTCTCTGCGTCCTGCCGCTTCCAGATTGTGTGTGCACTTTAGGGTCGGCTGATCCTAATGTTACACACACATATATATATATATATATATATATATATATATACAAAGATAGAAAACCTAGTTTTGACAAATTTCATAAAAGTTCCCCAAATTTTCATGAGTAATTTAGTATTTGCCCCGGCTTTATATTATTTCAAAGGAAAGACAGAGCACTACTTATGACATATCACGTGTCAGAAAATTTTACTCATAGGTTGTCGTGTAACTCGCTTCACTAATGGTCACTATCAGATTTCTAAAAAAAAATACCGTAACGCTAATTGTCGTTATAAATCGTTCTAAATAATATGCCAACACTAGGCAAGAATTCATCGCTAAAAGTTTATTCTGTCCGAACGAGTAATAATAACTCTAAAAGAAAATTTTCGGGCATTACAGGTTATTGGGGGAGATCGCCTGCGGAGAGATGTGGTAGAGATGCGCCAGCCGTGATTGATGAGGTCAGATTGGCAAGAACAGACTGGTCGGTGGTGGATGGCGACGGTAAGCGACTTAGCTCTAATTTGGACATCGACGGTGGTGGTGTGTTCTGGGTCACAGCCGTCGACGATATTGGTGAGTGATCTCGACGCCGCGACGGTTGGTAGATGTGCCGCCGACGACATTGGTGGGTGTCTCAGGTTGTGTTGTAGTGGTGCGGCAGTTTGGTAGGCGTGGTGATTTGGTGGTTTGCCAGCGTTACGGTGGTGACACGAACGACAGATTGTGCAGATTGGTTGGTTGTTTCCAGATGTTGGGTCGTGGGTCCAGATTTTGAGGCGTTGGCCGCTGGTCAGATATCGGTGGTATCGCGATGAGGTCGTGGGTGACTGGGTGAGGCCGTGGGTTGGGTGATGATCAGGTGATTTGGTAGTTCGGTAGTGACACGGTGGTGACAGGGCCTGAGATCGTGGCAGATGAGATTTGTTGTTTCTATGAGGATCGATGTTGGTGATCGCGGCGGGTGGTGTGGCCCTATTGTGGTGTTACGGTGAGGCCGTGGGTGGTTGTTACAGGTGTTGATTTTGGTGATTAAGACATGGAGTTACTTTGAGTTGGTGGTCGTTGGTGAGACCACCGGTGGTGGGCATGATGGTCCGGTGTTCTGGGTGAGAACTGATGGTGTCAGGTGAGTGGACTGGTGGTGACTGGTGGTGGCCCGAGTCCAAGATACCACCACCAGTGGTGGCTCTGATACCATGTTACATGATTTTAGAGGAAGAGGAAGATAGAGAAATGTTATGTATTTTTGGTGTGTTAGAAATGGTGGATACAAAGCTCTATTTATAGAGCAGAATGAGGGGATTGAGTAGAGAGGAAGAGCCTAGCTTATCTAGGACCTATGGATTGAGGTGTCAAATGGGCCGACCCAGCCCAAAGCCAACCGGCCTCCAGCAAATCGGGCTTGGCCGGGCCAGAATGAGGAAAATCTGGGCCCAGTCCAAGCCCAGGCCCTAGGCCTAACATCTAGGGCCGGGCCCGAGCCCAATTTTTTTTGTTATTCAAAATAATAATATTATTTTACTATCTATTTTGTTATTATTATTTAATAATATAAATACTAGCTTTTTATATATATTTTAACAGGTATTTTTTTACGCACGGTACTAATACTAATTTATATGTAAGAAGGTGGAATTAGTCGGTTTGATATTTATTGACAAATAAGTTCGGCTAATTATCAATTAGTACAAACTTTTTTACAACTCAACGCTTGCTTCCTCAATCACTCAGAACTTGGGCCAACTGATCAGGGAAAGTCAAAATCTAAAATTATGTACAATTTTAAACAAATGATTTTACCATCTTCCCTGGCCCTTGAAGCTGATAGTTAAGATTCAACTTACATGACTATAGCCACCCACTTGCTGGCATGTTCCGCGAGTTACTCATCAACTGGAAGTTGACTCTTCCTTCTTTTTACACTTCTTACAAAGCAATGTTTGTGCCTTCTCAAAATGTTGTGTTGCTTAGCTAAAATCTAAAAGTAATAGATTTCTTCTACATTTTAGTCATAGAAGGCAAGCAAATACATCTTAGTTTAAAAAAAACTGAAAATGCCATTTTTTCGGGCCAAAAGAGGGCCGGGCCGGGTCAAAGCCGGGCCTGTTTCTCAAAAAATTCGGCCTGGCCCTGGCCCAAGCCCTAAGGGTTAGGGCCAGTCCGGGCCCAAAAAGGGCAGGGCTGGGCCAGCCCGCGGGCCGCCCGACCCATTTGACACCTCTACCTATGGAGCTATATATACATAACAATTTAACATTAACATATATGTTATAATAGAATAAAACGCTCATTGCCATTGCTTAGCAAAGATCAACGTTTTGGTAAGTGCTAAACAGTCTAGCGTTGAATGCTTGCCCCTCTTACTGCCCTTCGGATCGCCATTGCTTCCGCTTGTTCTGCGCTTTCGTCGGTGTATTGCCTTGTGCGAAAAGTCATTTAATGGTGGCTTTGTTTGACCGCCACTCTCAGGCCTGCTTCCTTAGTATTTTTGTTCCAGGGTGCATCTGTTGGCACATCTGCACAAAACAATCTTGTGACAAAAGAGGTATGAAACCTATAGTAAAACTGTTCTAGCTAGTGGTGGTGTGCTTACATGCCATTCAAAGGCAATTGGCATGGTAAGGACTGAAGAGTTCGATTACCGATATTTGGTGTATTTGGAACCTACGTCAAAGATTTTTTATTTTTTATTTTTATGCAGAGGAACGCGGGAGGGTTAGGGAGTCTCGTTGTGCAGCCTTGTGCCGAAGTAGCCTCTAATATAGATCAGAAACTAAAACAAGTAGAACGGCAGTTGTTAATGTACATGGTATATGCATCGTCGTACCTCTGGCAACAAACTATATTGTGCGAGAAATGGACATTAGCAAATTTAAGGGTGCTAATAACAGTTTCATTGACTAACAAAGAAATTTTGCATTAGCCCTTAAGTTTGGGATTGATTATGAAATGGTAAAACTTCAGAGTTAAATAATGTTGTTAAGTATTGACAAAAATACTCATGAAATCAGCTTTCAAAGGCTAAAAAAATAGATTAAATTTTAATCCAAAAAGACTAGATCTACGGATTAACTACCTTTCTAAAATCTGGTTTCACCAAGTAAATTGACAACATATATTTATGTTAATTTCGAAGTTCTAGCACCTTTATTCAAGCATTAAACTTTTTGATAATTTTGTCACTGCTTTAGTACTTCTTATCCAAACGTCATCAATAGTTTAAAATTGAATTTTACTAAAAGCAACTTAAAGTTGACATCGAAGTGTGACTGATTCAATCCAAAAGTTACTTATGAGACTCAGTTAGGCTTTTGCAAATCCACAGCACATGAAAGTATTTTTAAAATAGCTATTTTAATTTCTATATATATATATATAAAAGATAGCTATTTTAAAAGGTTGTATAGTCAACCTTTTTACGACTAAATAGTTGTGGGGATGAATATTTGTTTCTTACAAGAGATATTGAGTGAGTAAGTGTACTCAAACATTTGCAATTGAATGGCATTTCCATTTGAATGGCAACAGTAGTGTTTAGAAAATAACCAGCAATTGATTTTAATCTTATAATAGAAATAAAAATGAGATCTCACGCAAAATGTTAAGGGTCCTTATATCCATCAAATCAAACTAGTTATTGCATCTTATAATAGAAATAAAAATGAGATCTCACGCAAAATGTTAAGGGTCCTTATATCCATCAAATCAAACTAGTTGTTAACTTTCTTGTACCCTTTGCATCTTTCATATTCGCATAATTTTTGTCAAAAAGCATGAGGAAATATGAACTTGTCCGACCATCATATGACTAAGTTGTTACATTGTTGAAATTATCAAGAAAGGCTCATGGTGGAGATTGAGGGCATGCAAGGGTGGCCAAGAAGCAGGGGCGGATCACCGGGCTTTATTTGACGCGGCCAGACTCAAACTAGATCAGGTAGAAATGGTGTTGCATAAATAAAAGTATATGTATTTTTTTACGTATTATAGTATCTTTTTTTCTTTGATGCCATTAGTTTAATTAACTTGTACTATAGGGTGCATATAAGACTTTTGAGCTAACAAGGTACAAAAAGAGAAAAAAAAAGGATTTTTGTCAAAGTCTCGTATCGATCGTACATGGGGTTCGAGATTAATTTTTATACCTGGTGAGCTTCTCGTGTTCTTGAGCATGCTTTAATTTGGGATTGGACATCAGACTTCAAAATGGTATCAGAGTTAGGCTTATATCACCTCATTCAGATCTCTTTCTTGCCTCTCCTCTCGACTCGGCAGCATCACCTCTTATTCTGTGCTTCCCGTTAGGGCGGCTGTCAAATCTCACATCGATCATGCTTCGCATGAAGACGGGTGTCAAATCAACATCGACCATACATGGGATTTGAGATTGGTTCTCATGCATTGTAAGATTTTCCTACTTTTAAGTATGTTTTTGGATTTGATACTAAGTTTGAATAGAGTTAAGTAGTAGACTTCACCTGAATCGGAAACAAATTTGGAAAACTGACTTGCGGAGATTTTGACAGAACCAAGCGAACCCCACCCACCCCGGGTGTTTGGCTAATGCCAAGATGGCAATTACTTTGTCCACGTGAGGCATGTTTACATAAAGAGTATAACGAAAGGGTCATGCGGTGTTCCATGCCGACCTGAGGATGGTAAGAAGAGAAATGACATGTAGTGTTTGCTAAAATTGATAACACACATCAATCAGCACTTATTAAAACTGCTATCCGGTGATAGAAAAAATGTCGAATCTCACGGGTAGCATGTAATTTAAGTTTTTGGTTTCCAAGAAAACCAAATCTAAAGCCACCAAACGATCATCAGCGGCTACTGACTTAACATTTTTTTTTATAGGAATTGAATATCATGACGCCTAGTATATCTGGTGGCATTGTTCTGGTAGCCAACAAAAAAAATGTAATGTAATGTAATCGCTGCTCTTCAAGTAAGTTCAAATTGAGGCTATTTGTTGGCCTCTTCTCTCTTAAAAATAAAAAGTTAAATGGCGTTAGACACGTTTATATTGACATTTGAAAGGTATAAGAAGCATTTAGTAATCAGCTTCATATGTACTGTGATTATCTTAGACTACTCGCTTGAATAGAACTAAAGCTCAAAGAAAAATGAATATTTTCTATGGGATAAGTTTTTAAGTATGAAAGGACTAAAAAAATTCGAATTAGTCTTCCTAAATTTCAGTGATATTTTAAGAAATTGGACTTGGTTGTTTAACAAAGGAAGATGCAACAAGACGTTATGTTTGTTAACAAGAAAAGCAAAGCCAAGTTTCTTGAATGAAATGCAGATATACAAAACAAACTGAATAGACAAGACAGTTCCAACTTGGTCAAGGATAGCAGCCAATTGGTGCACATTGTTTATGTTGACTGTTTCTACTGTGTGTGTATTATGTAGTATCTTAGTAAGTCTTTTACTGATTCCATGCCAATTAGTTGGATCAACTGCTTAAGTAAGATTGAAAAGCACATCCAATGCTTGCTAACACTCCAAAAAATTATCTTGTTTTTTTCTTTTCAACAGTCAAGCTCGTACCCTTCCTTCGTATTTGTAATAAAGTATTACAATCACTTGTCAATGATATGATATTTTAACTAGTTCACATGCTTTGACTACTTGTTGTCTGTATACCTGCTTATTTCTACGTAAATGAAACACGTCTTAAGTTCTTAATATTTGTTATAATGGAGTATGATGCTCCTTGTAATTGCTTAGTCAAGATCGACTTTCTGGTAGGTGCCAAACAATCTATTTGAGCTCTAGTTGTGGATAGCTTTGAACGCTTGCCCATCTTAGTGCTTCTCGGATCGCTATTGCTTCGGCTGTCTCGCACTTCTAGCGTATTGCCTTCTGCTAAAAGTCATTTGATGGTGGCCTTCCTTGACTGCCATTACCAGGCCTGCTTCCTAAGTATTTTTTGTTCCAGGCTACATCTGTTAGCACCGCTAGTATGACCCTCTTTGACCTTGGCCGGTGACTCAAGCCTTATTGAGCTGCAAAATAAGATGTAGCTTGTGAATCCCTTGCACTAGCGTGCTTACATGCCATTCAAAGGCAAATGGCATGGTTATGACTGAAGAGTTTGATCTACGGATGGTATTTGCCAAGTTGTGTATTTTTCGACTTATTGATTGGTTCCCGCCTACCTCAAAAGTTTTTATTTTTATTTTCGTAGATGCATGAGGACATGAGAGGGATTTAGAGACTCTTGAATATATCGGCACCGAAGACGAATCTAATTATCACATATATAGTAAAGCCGAAGTTGGAAAAATGTAGTCTAGTCGCCGTTTACTTGGACGTCCTCTCCTCTTTGCCATGTGGAGTTTAATATTTATTTTTACAGTAAACCAATTTTAGTATCATTTACACTTTATTTTTGTAATTTTCAAATGCAGTGCTCACCAAATTCATTGATTGTTTCTGTTAAAACTTATCTAATCCTAACTTATCAACTAATTGGATTCTTCTTTTCACAAAGTCGTGATTTTCTTTCTCACGCCCACTTGATTAGCCTAAAATTTTGGAGCAAATTTGCTCAAATGTCTCGTCTTAATAATTATGTGATTGTCATCCCTTAACTACGATAGTGTTAGTTTAAGATTCAAATATAATTTTTAAATTGCTCCTAAGTTTTCTCTCTTTCAATTGATACTAAGGCCCCGTTTGACAAAAAATTCAGTTTTAAAAACAGCGTTTGGTAACCATTTTTTTTTCAATTTAAAAAACCAGTTTTTAAACTGCAGAGTAAAAAAAAAACTCCAAAAACTGGTTTTTTTTTTCACTTTTGGTTTTTTTTTTCGACCACCACCACCACCCTCCCACCGCCGGCAGCCACCTCAGGCGACCACCGCCGGAGACTGCCGGCCGCCGGCAGCCACCTCCGACCGCCGGCGACCACCGCCGGAGACTGCCGACAACCACCTCCGGCCGCCGGCGACCACCGGCAGCCACCTCCGGCCGCCGGCAGCCACCGCCGGAGACTGTCGGCAGCCATCTCCGGCCGCCGGCGACCACCGCCGGAGACTGCCGGCAGCCACCTCCGGCCGCCGGCGACCACCGCCGGAGACGGCCGGCAGCTACCTCCGGCCGCCGGCCACCACCGCCGGTGACTGCCGGCAGCCACCTCCGGCGACCACCGCCGGAGACTGCTGGCAGCTACCTCCGGCCGCCGGTGACTGCCGGCAGCCACCTCCGGCCGTCGGCCACCACCACCACCACCGTCGACCACCGCTACGCCCCACCACCGCCACCGCAAACCACCAAAAAAAAAAGTCAAAATAAAAAGGGTTACCAAACACCAAAAAAAAAACCTCAAAAAAAAAGGGGTTATCAAACACCCACTTGTTTTTATAAAAAAAAAAATTAAGCTGCTCTTTAAAAAACTGCTCTTTAAAAACTGAAAACCAAAAAAAAATTTTTGTCAAACGAAGCCTAAGTCCCTGAGTAATCTCATACTCCATGCCAAATTACCTCCAACATCTATCTTTACATTTTTTGTCAAAAGTAATTAGTATCCGTCTAGATTTTGCTTTCCGTTTTTACATTTTCATGACAGTATTTTTTGATGATCGAGGATGTTACTTGCTAATATTAGAAATTACTATTGGGTTTCCATGAACTGGCATTATTTTTCAAGAAAAGTACACTGCTGCCTTTGAGGTATAGCATCTTCACAATGCCATGGTAAAGTTTCATATCTATTTTCTAATTGCAAATTTTGACAGCTCCTAACGTCAACCTTTTTTGCTTTTTTAGTTTTTTGTTATATGCAAGTCATTCAACTCACACCAGGAATATATTTTTCTATTTTTTGCACTCCAATTCTTGGATTTTTTTTCTTATTCTTTTAAGTATTTAATTGTATAAAGATTTCCTATTTTGGAAGAAAAAAGAATCTTTAGTCTTTCATATTATACCTTTTATTTGGCATATATAGGTCGGCTAGACGATTTAATGTACTTCTTTTATTTTCACCTTTTAAGCCTCCATGTGATTGCTATTCTAGCAAGCTTTTAGGGTGGCAACGGATTACAAAGATATCACGCTCAATTTGTGGATCACTTTCTTGCATTTAGTTAGTTTTTTTTTTGTGGCCATTTGCTTAATGTCGCAATTTATACTTTAACCAGCATCATATTACGATATCTTATTTCCTACGATGAAAACAACTTCAAAGGCAAACCCGCATGCGCAGGAGTGATGGGAGAAAGAAGAAAGACAAGAGTTAAAGAAAAAGAGCGACAAAATTGCCCCTGTTTTAAGCGACTTAAAGGACTTGAGATTGACAGAAGCTAACAGAAATTAGGTAATTACAAAAAGAAAAACTGGGTTTTTGAGTTCACTGGTAGACTTCACGTGAATCGAAAGTGAATTTGGAAAATTGGGGCTTCCCCTGCTGTGGAGGCCAATGTAAAAGCCTAGTTTGGAAAAGTGGAGAGGGAGGCCAAGCGGTAACTTTCCAAGAATTGCTATCAATCTGGACCACTCAGAATTTGAAGAACGAGAGGGAGTTTGACAGGAAAAAGGGCGGGATAAATAGGGGAATGTGGGAGATCATGTACTTGAAGGTATCGTGGGTAAGCTTATTTGTATGTAACCAATCATGTATATGACGATAATGTCCTGTAGTTACATGATTATACAATGTAAACAATGGCTAGAATTAGGATTCAAGAAAGGCCTTCGCCATAAGGATGATCTAGCTTAATAATAGTAGAGTGAAATGAGCGATGACATTATACTTTATCCAGAGTGTTAGTTTGTCCATTGAACTCACAATTTGTGTCAAAAATGGTGACTTGACTCGTCAATTAGCCTAATTGAGTCGTTCTATTGAACACCAAGCCCGTTAAATGTCATGTGCCTTGTGCATGGGGCTTAAAAGAAGGGTAAAACTATCATACAACCCATTTTGTATATTTACATTATTCTGACCTTACCACCTCCTCGACCTACCTCCTCCACCCTGATAATGCATGATGACCCAATGCCGCCACCCATGACCACCACACCCCTACCCTGCCACCCGTTTCACCATCACACCAATTCTCTCCGCTATCTCTTTCCATTTTCGATTCTCAACTCGCACTCACTACTCAATTTCATTCTTATATAGCGTGGTGATGGCGACGAAGAGCCTCTAACGGATGATTTATGGTGTGATGGTGGGTAAAGATGGCAAAAGTTTAGGTGGGTAAGGATGAGGGTGAGTTGGTTTATGCTTTTTCTAGAATTTGTTAGGTTGGTATGGGTTGGTTGAAGAAAGGTAAGTGAACGAAGAAGAAGGAGAAGAAGAACATTATTTTCGTAATTTAATTTTACGCTCCATTTAAGTACCATGTGTCATGCACGTGAGACTTAACGGACTTGGTACCAAATCATTGGTTTTCAGTTTTCAAAAAATAAAAATAAAAATTAAAGAGCAGTTAAATTTTTTTTTTTTTTTACAAAAAACAAGTGGGTGTTTGATAACTCCGTTTCTTTCATTGTTGAGTTTTTTTTTGGTGTTTGATAACTTAGTTTTTTTTTTGTGATGGTTTGTGGTGGCGGTGGCCTACAATGGTGGTGGCCGGCGGTGACAGCTGGAGGTCGCCACCCGGCCGACAGTGGAAGGGTGGTGGTGATCTAAAAAAAAAATCAACGCTGAAAAAAAAATCAGTTTTCGGAGTTTTTAAAAATAATCTTGATTTAAAAACTGAGTTTTTAAATTAAAAAAAAAATAGTTACTAAACGCAACTTTTTTTTCTTCTTAGTTTTCAAAATTGAAAAAAAAAAAATATCAATCATGGCCATACAAAAGGACTCAATTGACGAGTCCAATCACCATGACAAGCCCCCCATTACACGTCAAAATTGATTGTACATGCCTTGCATGTGGGTTAATGTACACTATTCTTCAAAAGCGACGAAAAGAAAAACGCTACAAAAATTACCCCCATGAGCTGGGCTGAAATTAGCCGGAAAGCTAATGAGCAATTTGGTTGGTTCAGAAGTAGCCCAAAAGCCCAGGAATATATATGAGTCCTAATTCAGGTACCTGTCTTCAAAGTTAAAACCCTACCAGGCTAGCTCTGATTTCTGGAGAGAGCTCCGAGAGGGAAGATCGGAAGTATAAGCAAAGCACGAAGATGTTGCGGCATTGTTCAGGCGACGGCCGAAAGCGGGAGAGAGAAAGGGATGCGCCGAGGGTCTCAAAGAGCCCGAAGATCACGGAACACGGCGGCTCCTCGCCTGAAGTATCACCGGCGTTGGACGGAAGGCCGAAAGCAATATTCATCCTCGAGGGTGCTGCTGTGAAGAAGACCCTCGTCAAAAGGGTAGGTTTTTCCCCCAGACCCAGTACTGACCCCCTCTTGTATGGAATTCTCATCAACTTATTAAAACCCCTAGTATGCTGCTTTACTCTGCATAATACGTATGGAATATCACAAATTGGTATTAAAAATAATATACGTAAGAGTAATGACTAATGACCTATAACTGAAAAAGTAGCATCATCTGGCAAGGAGCATTTTGCCGGAACCTGTAGGTTGAAGCTTCAATCCTTGTTCTCTTTTAAATAGCGTCATTGGTATCAGCTGATCGTCTGACTGGCTTATGTAATGTGTTGGCATACATCTGTATCAGCATAAAGATTTTCTTGATGACGTCTTGCCACGGTGAGGAATAATTGGTAGACGAGTAAGGTATGCCAGGATTCGTGCGGTTGACCAAAAAAGATTGTGGAGTATTCGCACTCAAGTCAATTCATCTTTGATATGGCCAATCAGGCATCGCGGGAAACTTGGGACAATTTATAAGGGAAGTTAAGCCAAAAGTAGAGGCGGGGATTTAGTGGCTGAATTTAACTGATAATTCTGTCAGGGAAATGAACTTTAACTTTTTCCCTTTATATTCAGATATAAAATTAATGTGCACTTGTCTTGGTTTTTCTTGTTGACACCGCCAGGGTCCTCCCCCTCAATTGATAGTTATTTTGATAGATGCTAGCTTTGCGCCTTTTCTGAGTTCTCCATGGCCATTTTGGGTTGCTTGTTATGTGTAGAGAGTACCTGAAAATATTGTTGCTGATGAGATCATCACTGCCACTGAATTTATTGTGTAAACCATTTTTTCTTTTCTGGCATAATAATTGCTTAGAAACTGCAGCAAAGGTAATTTAAACCAGAGCAAAGGTAATTTAAACCAGTGTTTTTTTTGTGTTTACCAAGCAAAGTGCTGGCTGCTGAGAACATAATTTTGAACTCAACAAGTAAAACTCGTTGCTACCAAAAAGTAGGTGATTTTGATATTCTCTTTCCTGCAATCTCCATATGTTGCAGAAGTGGAGGATTCTGAGCTCTGAAGAAAATGCCGATATACTCCGTAGACAAAAGAAGAATCTTGATGATTACAGGCCTGAAATTTTATTTGAGGTTGGTGGTTATGCTTCTTGTTCATGCAATGTTCTAGCCACTGATATGCTACTTCCACAAGTTTGGATGAGGAAACTACTAAGTTAGCTGGATTTCAGTGGAGAGAACCTGTCGAGACACTTAGAAAGGAAAAGGCGCAAGTATATGGTGTTTTGACACTGGGTACCAAAAGTTGTAAGCTATATGTATCTTAAGAGGGAAAGACCTGTTTCTGTGTACCATACAGACATAATAATCTAGGAGCAGTTTTTACATACATGTATGAAGCCATCTGGGAGTAGATAGTCTGATGCTACAGGACCATGATAATTTCTTTTAACTAGTTAAAGGCAAAATATGTGAGGTCCGTAATCCTGATAAATTAAACGGGAGATATTGTTAGAGGAATAATTCTATCTCCATGAAACACAAAATTTTGAAACTTAACTGGACAAGCAAAATTTGTACTAGGTTTGACAACAAAGTTCACCCATTTGATTTGGCATTTGCTTACTGTACATCTTAAAAGATTGCAACACTGACTTTGTATAATTTCTCTTTACTAGTTCAAGGATAAAGAAACAGTGTGTTATGCTTTCAAATTAGATGCTCATATGAACGGTTGTATCCATTTAATACACGAATTCCCAGTTATTTTAAGCCGTTTATTTGTGATGGTTCGACATTTATACTATGAAGTTGCTTGCATTTTCGATACCTCATAACAAGTAATTGACTTTCTAATACAGGCTCTGCGCGGCATTCATGACAGTCCACTTTATAAGGCTGGTATGGTAGGAGCTATATATGTTAAAATTAAAGATGGAGCTCTTTTTGAAGTCAAGACACATGTTCGTCTGCCAAGAACGTTAAAGCGTTTCTGTGGCATCATGTGTAAGCTTCTTTTTCCTCCTTTTTATGCTATGAACTAAATATTCTAAGAATGCCAAAAAAAGGTGTAAACATTTTATCAATTCTTTATCCCACTTGCTCACTCTATATGTTTATATTCTCTATAGGACTTAAAAGTATGTGGTGATATGGAGCAATATCTCAGGAGCATAGTGTGTTTTGTTGATTTTCTTTTGTCTCCGGGACAAATATTTGTCTGTCGTCACTTCATAAACACCACTTAAGGCAAAACTATTATCTTCTTTCCCCTTGCCTGATTCGGATTCCCTCCAGGCACCATTTATGCGTTACCAAATAAAGCTAAGCTAATTCCAGAGCTTCCTAGTAACTGAATGTTCCAAACTTAAGCATTCAGTACTTTGCATGTCTCGGGACAGCTGACCTCCTTTTGTTTTTGACTCGTTTTTTCCCGTTATCAGTTCTTTTCTAACTGTTTTTCCTTTTGATATGTGGTTTTGTGCAGTGGAGTTGCTGGAAAAATCTTGTGTATGCACTAAAGATACACATGAGACACTTCTTCGTGTTATTAAGGAACCTGTAAACCAATATATACCTGCCAACTCCCGTATCATAGGTGGTGATGCTTTTCAAGTCAGTAGGATATAGCTCTAGTTTGTTTCCACGATTGAAAGAGAAAAACACAAACAACGAATGGTATGGCTGAACCTCTTTGTTTTTGGGTTCCAGGCCTTTCATACAATTCAGAGAAAGTGGTGAATATAGAGGACTATGTTTCCGCTGCAAGTGATGATCTAAATCTTGTTTTCGTGGTGAGTTTAAGTTGTTTGATCTGGAAATTGATGTGTGTGTGTGTGAGGTCCCTTACTATACTCGGCTTCATGTGATATGTAGAATTACTTTCGACCTACGGTGGTTTGTGTTAGTCTTACATTCTGCCCACCCCGTTAGGTTACTACCTTCAGTAGATCTAACCATAAAGTGACGATGTCATATAATTCAGTTGACCTCATATAACTTGGTAATTTCTACCCAAAATGCCCTTAAGATCGAGTGTAACCATACACATTCGACTTTATACTCGCATTTTCATTCACTCTTTTGCACCAAAAAGGTACTATATGGCATCATCACTGTAAATACTATGCCCTTTTATATGTTCTGTTAGTTCCATGACCTGACAACCTCTGAGATTCGATACCACATGTAGGTTAGTGTAGTAAGAGAAAATCTCAGGAGTGCCTAGCATAATTAACCTAACTGAAAGATGATAGCTATCTTATATGTTCAGGTTGGTGTAATGGTCCGCGGGGAAGTCGACAAGCAGTATGCGGATGACTATATATCAGGTAATTATCAAAGTGCAGACAGGAAGATGTACTATATTTAATTTTGGAATGTCTTTGCTTATGATCGTCTCTCTTCAATTATAGATTTGGTGAGGAATTTTTGTTGCCAAAGTTTAGAAACTTTTCAGCATATATTCGCTACTCCATTACTCCAACTGTTTGTGGAGAGATTTTCCATGTTTCAAATCCGGTCCCTCCCGGTCACAAGAGCACCTTTATCGATCGTAAGCCTCACCCTCACATTAAAAACGGAAGCCATGGAGGAAATCTGTTCACAATCCATAACCACCAGTGGGCCAATGCCATACTCACCAACTTTGCTTTACATGATTCTATCTAGCTGCCTGTATCACTTTGAGCCTCTGTAGTTATATTGCCTAAATTTTGATAATCTTATTGAATTGTTGTAAGGGTTAAGATGATTCAATAGATGACTAGGGCGGAATGGAAGTTCTTCTTTAATCATATTCTTCTCCACATTATCTACTATGCTAAATTACTATCTACTACAGAGGGAAACTTGTTAACAGCTAGAAATCTTCCTTTATATATATCTAATTGCAGTGAAGACGATATCTTTTTTATTACCATCATCTCATATTGGTGAAAAGAGGTGTAATGAAGATTCCAAAAGGATAATACATCTGGAGCCCGATATCAAGATAATGGATATTAATGGTTCTCAACTAATTGCCATTGCGTCGGAATACCAACTTTCCTTAAAACAACATCAGATATTCCTAATTCGGTCTTTGCAGAGGTGTAGAATAATGAAAATAAAACAGATATGTCGTTGTTTGTGCTCATCCCTTTCGTACAAGTTCTCATATCCTCCAGTAAAGCTGCAAAGTTGCGTTCACATTGTCTTACTTTGTTTTGTTACAACCATCTCTAGATACACATAAGTGAAAGAAATTATCTCTATATTTATGATGTCCATCAGAATAGGGTATATGTTGTTTTGAAATTAGAAAATGGTAAAACCGAGGGGCGTCCTTGTGATACCTACATTTCTATGTTGCTGGTATGGTCTTAGAATGAGATGGTTTGTGAGTAATTAGAAGGCCAGAGGCCTTTTTAATATACAGGTACAGTTTAGTGGCTCTACCCGAAGTTACTTTGCAGAAAGAATTCCAGTTTTTCTGGCATATCTTTCTCTAGTTTGTTGCTTACTAGCTCTATTCGAAGCTACTTATTTGAAATGTTGACTTTGAGGTTGTGTTTACTCATTGCAGTTTCTAATTATCCATTGAGTGCCAAATCCTGTCTTCGATTGGTTTGTGAAGCGTTGAAACAGAAATGGGATATCTTCTGAGCATTGCAGTTTAAAGTCACGACGGTGTTCCCCTAACTTAGCATTAGATCGTCATGTTTAGGTTAATTTATCGATCTGGATATCCTGTAATGGATCTTCAAACCATCATTTCATAATTGATTTACATAATCTTCCATCCTCTTTGTGAATGAATGGTCTAGCCATCTTTCCATGTTTTTTACTTGGGCATCTGTCATGGTAAGGGAGCAGTGCCTACACCGTTGTTAAATAGTTACGTGATACTAGCTTGTTTGCGATAGTGTCTAAGCTTACTGAACGCAATCTTTCTGGTCTTCGTAAGGACACTGTCCTGATGAAAACTTGTAACTTCCCTAAGTGCACACAAAGGTGCTTGTATTATGGTAATGGGAGATGCTATTTTCCTTTCCTCTATGCTTTCCGTGCTCTCTTTTTGTCCTTAAAAATTGTATATTAGCGACGACTTTAAGCTTCTAGTTAGGAACAAGGAGATGGACTAGCATACATGGGGGTAGAAATTGTGCTTCCAGTTGTAACTCCTAGCAGTTTCACCAGGATGTCGGAGAAAGCACTGGCCTCCCTGTGTGCATGATACTTCATCTGTAGCCATCAATCATGGCACTCTTTCTGGGTTATGGTTCGTGACAAGATTAATAGCCACCCGAAAATCAGGGGTCACTTCCAGCTTCTGAATGCCGGGTAATTGGCCAATCGAGCCCCTCCCAAAGACCCCAAGCTCCCCCACTATGTGTTGGTTTACGCGGCTTGCTTGAAGTTGACAGTATTTGCAATAATGTTCTTAATACAATTTGGTATAATTAGTCGTCGTTTTATAGGGTTTGTAGCCTCTTACTACACTTAGGGTTGGCGCTAGAGAAACTTATGTTAAAATAGTATATGGATTTTGTCAGATTAAACAATCACAATCCGTTTGCTTGTAAAAGAAATGTCATGTTCCAACTAAAAAATATATTCCGTATTAAGCAGAACTAATTACCCTTTAGTAACTTTTGGTAACCCGTTTGTCCCTCATCTTTTGATTAATACTTATTTGGTCCTTTAGCAAGAAAACTATGTTGGACAAAAACTGTTAAGAGGGTCTAGTTTCATGGCCGGATCAACAGCATGACACCGGTCACCAACTGTCATATTCTTTGTATTTCTCGTTCTCTTGTTATTCTTTATTCTTTCAAATTTCAAATCTCCGGTGACAAAAAAAATATCAAAGTTAGTTCTTTTCAATTCTTGCAGTATTTTAATTTATTCGTAATTATTGTTCTCGTACAATTAATAATCATATCAATAATACATATAGACAATAAGAGTTAATTTTTTTTCATGGAAGATTAGTAATTTATTATTGACTAACCTTACTAATTTAAGTAAATCATAGTGTAATTGTATGATTAATAGTCAAATTAAACAATCTATTTTGTATTTAACGCATCTAATAGTGACGCGAATTCTTTTACGGTAGCCATCAATTTTTTCTTATAGTTTTTTGGCACTCCCCGATTAAACCTTTTGTATTCACCCTGTCTAGTTTGACATTTTTATTACAGTAAGTTTGAATTTTGATAATCATAATAAGTGAAAACAACATGTCTTCTGTAGACGATTTATCTCTACATTGAAACACTATTCTCAAGCCGCTCCATCACCATCTCAAATACATAAAAAGTGGAAGCGAATATGTTGCTATGTTGTTTGCACCACAAAATATATTTTTGACTGATAAGTTTACTTTGATTAAATGCCACTAAATGGAATTTACTTTTTTTTATTTCTGAAGAGATAATGAAAGATTCAAAAAGTGAAATAAAACCAACTTCTGAAAATGTGTCCTCTTGATAAATGATAAGTGTGGTTGGTTACTTATTAATGGATAGTTATTTTCTAAGTGAGTAGTTTATTTCTAAGTAGGTAGTTTCTTGTTGTAATGGTAGTTATTTTCTACAAAACCTCTAGTATATATAGTGGGTTAAAGAAGAAGCACGGGACATACAATTAATTATCAACTAGACAAATCAGTCTTTTTCTTTTCTTTTTTTTTTGTTTAGACTTTAGAGACTTTTGCTGCCATCGATAGGAAGTTCAGTTTCCAGACTTGAAAGCATTGCTGCGTAAACATTCACAATTAATCGAAAGCTCTCTTTGTCCTTTATGGGGCGAGCAGTCTTTTATATCTGATTTTTTATCTCTTCGTCGAAGTTTCTCACTTTCAAGGAGTCCCCAGGCCCTAGGGGCAAAAAAGATCTCACGCTTTTGATTGATGTGCCGTCGACACACCGATCGATAGTGAGTTTGTTCAGCAGCGCAAACATTGGTACGCCCAGTGGGACCTTATACCTGAAAGTGGGAAATGCCAACAATATGTTTCCAACCAATTCTTTGAAATTTCAGGCCCGATTTGATGAATTAAAGGCCGATTTCTGGATAAATTTGATGAAATGCCGTACTTCGGCATTATTAGTGCCTAGAAATTTTAAACCATTGTCTCTTTCATTTTATATGAAGTCGACAGTGAATGATTTAATGAAATTTTGGTATGATCTAATGGATTGCATTGATGCAAACCAAGGTCAATCTATTTTACCATTGATTTTGGTAGATACCTCCAATGAATTACATCGGTTTAAAAATTATATTAAAACCTTGATAGGAATAGATCATCCATCCTTTTTAAAGGATGTAGAGGATGAATTAAAAGAATGCTGGACATTGATTCACAGAGTTGGATGAATGAGAAAAGAAGTTGAATTGCTTTTTTTCATGTTTGTTGGGGGTGAAAATTTAGAAGCCGATAGTTATTATTTGGATAATAAAAATAAAATAATGCCAAACATGACTGAAACAAAAACAGTATTTTAAAGATGAAAGCAACCAATTCATGGTTACTAAAAATTACACGACTAACTATCAAGAAGAGTCGTTGCAAAATAGCCAACTTTAAGTGTTATCTCCAGACAATTCAAGTGAGTTATTCGATGAATTGCGTGAAAAGTGCTTATTGTTGGGAAATCATTTGGATGCAATAATACAACTAGCTGAAATTTACACCAAAAGTGGTGTGTGTAATTTTTGTAAGATCAACACCATGCCAAAAATGGCTGAAACAGTAGAACAACCATGTCCATTCTCAAATGAGATTGATATGTCAAAAGGAGATCTAATCGATATGGCTGGGGGGCAAGTATGCAATCCTATTTTGGCTGAAAGCAAAAATGAGAATGGTTTGTCAAAATGAGATCTTTTCATGCGACATGTATAGCGAGTCAACTATGACTATCGATTCAAAATTCTCCACTGTTAGTGAGTTTGAAGCTTTTGATACCATGAAAAATGATGAGGAACATATATTTTGAGAGCCAATCAGTGTTATAGTTTTTGGAGAAAAATACCCTATTTGGGTTTGTGGAGCACAACAAGGTAGAGTATTAGTTCAATGGTTATTAAGAACTACAAATATAGTCAAATATTATATTTTTTTTTATCCATACACTTTGAATTAAAGAAATGCATAATCGATTGGCTTATCAGTAGCCACTTTATATGCTGATTGGGTTAACAGTTTGACCAAAAATAGTCTTCATTTAGTAATAACTTGACCAAAAATGGTCATTGACATAAGAATATGGAGAGCAAAGTCAATCAATGGTCAATATAGATAGCGAAAATGTTGTCACTTTGTAGAATGCAAGCCTATCCATCGTGAAAGGCTAAATATCAATAATGAAAGTCTAATGATAGTGAAAAATACTTTCCTTTAAAAGATATGGTTCTTCACAATCGATAGTGAAAAATACAAGCCTATCGATGTGAGAGACTGTCAATCGTGAAAGGCTATCGATCGTACATGGCTATTGATTTTGCAAGGCTATGGACAATGTAAGACTATCGATCGTGAAAGTCTCTCGATAGTGAGAAAATATTACCCCTTTAAAAGATATGACGATTCGCAATTTTTCAATATTCAATTACTTGAGCCGTGAGGCAATGTTTGCACCACAAAATATATTCTTGACTAATAAGTTCACTTTGATTAAATGCCACTAAATGAAATTCTTTTATTTATTTCTGAAGAGATAATGGAAGATTCAAGAAGTGAAAGAAACCAACTTCTAAAAATGTGTCCTATTGATAAGGGATAAATGTGATTGGTTACTTATTAATGGATAATTATTTTCTAAGTGGGTAATTTATTTCTAAGTGGGTATTTTCTTGTTGTAATGGTAGCTATTTTCTAAAAAGCCTCTAGTATATATAGTGGGTCAAAGAAGAAGTACGTGACAGACAATTAATCATCAACCAAACAAATTAGTTTTTTCTTTCTTTTGTTTAGACTTTAGAGGCTTTTACTGCTATCGATAGGAAGTTTAGTTTCCCAACTTGGAAACATTAATGTGTAAACATTTATAATCAATCGAAAGCTCTCTTTGTTTTTTATGTGGCGCATAGTTTTTTACATCTAATTTTCATCTCTTCGTCGAAATTTCTCGCTTTCAGGAAAGTCCCCAGGCCCTAGTGACAAAAAAGATCCCGCATTTTTAATCGATCGTGGTACTGGTGCACCGATCGATAGTGAATTTGCCCAATAATGCAAACATATGTTGAATAGTTTCAATGGTCGACAACCAAAATAACGTCATTTTGTATCAATGATATAAATATTTATTCCGAATTCGCTCAATCACAATTTCACAGTATAAAAAGGGAAAGAAAAATATGTTACTCTAGAAATTGGATGAAATCAAATCAACAGTACAAACTTTAAGGCATGTAGTCGATGGTCTCCAATTGAAATCGAGTCTGTTGATGGGTTAAAGATAAATAATCCTTTAAAATACAACAAAGTCTTGATAAGAATCTGCAAGCAGCAAATTAAAAAATTCTCCTTAGACTAGTGCATGTTTTGGCTACAAAAATTTTAGTGAAAAAAAGGTTGAAGATTGCAAGTCATCTGGAAGAACATAAACATCTTGCATTTATAAAACCAACAAAGTGTGTCTCGGGACCGACATAATTGTTGGGAAAAAAAAAACCTCTGACAACAGTTACAAAACTGTTAGAAATTATTTGAAATAAATATAATTTAAATTTAAACAATAAATCTCACCTTTTTAGTAAAACTAATTATTCGAAGTAATCTTTTTTTTTTTCAAAAAACAAATAACGCTTTTTCGTGACCGTGACAAACACGCAAAGTGTTAAGTGCGTCTACACTTGCCCACCTACATGCAGATAGCATATGAACTAGCACAATCTAATCTTATTATCAAATATATAGTAGAAATATCTTTTCACTTATGAACTCTTTTCAAAATCTATTTTCAGGTGGGACAAACAAAATCCTAAATCCAACGCTATATTCGTATGGCCGCTAACTAAAATAAACGTTGTTTTGTGGCAATGAGTAGAATCCAACATCAACCATTTCATTTTCTTTCCTAAGGACAATGCATATGCCATAGCGCATTGATTTAGTTTGATATTCCGTAGAGGCAATTGATAATAATTTTTTTTTCTGAAAAGCTAGTATTTGGGGTTGATATTCGAGATCCATGGTATATATATATTTTTTTTTTTTCTGAAAACCGATAGTCGGGATCAAGGATCAACTAAAACTTTGAGATCCTTTTTTTAATTAACAATTGTTGGCTATTATGTTATCTTGAAAAGTATATATACGTTATAAAAATTATACAGTATTTAGTAATATACGTTTTTCTATTAACACAGTAGTTTATCTGGAGTCCACCGACTTCACGACGTCGCCACCCTCGGTCTCAAGTTACTCCACCGTCCCCACGCTGCTTCCTCTGCCTCAGGTTAGTAATCTCCTCTCTCTTTCTCTCTCTCTAGGTGTTTTAAGATTGCTACATATTTTGTTTTGGTTGGCTTTCCGGCGGTTTTTATCTTATTATCTGATGTCGTTTTCGTTCGCATGTTACCCTTTTGTTTTTCCATCACGTTAAGCTTATTTATATTGATTTCGTGCTTGATTTCGCTGTGATTTTCTGATTATGCATTGTCACAGTGTCCTTCGCCAAACAGGACAGGCTTTCGGCCACCCCTTCGTAATTACTGTTGTAAGTTAAATATACGACTCTCTGTCTCGTTATTTAGCCGCCTATTTTGTGTTAAGACTTTCTTACTAGTTTCATGGTCCCGAACTATTGGTCCCAACCATCTAAATCGTTGTCTACGATCGTTGGATGGTTGAGCTGATGTGATAGGAGGCCAACAAGGGAAGCACCAGATTATTTGTAAGATTTTCAAGTGTCTTAAATGTCGACTAAGGGAAGCACGGGATATTTGTAAGATATTCAACAGTCTTAAATGTTTGGGACCTTGGGTTCAGGATCACCCAATATTTGCTACTTACTGGTCTATAGAAGTCACGTAGTTGTGGACTTGTTAAGGAGTTGGTTGCAGACAGTAAGAGGATCCCCTTTGAGGTTGTGGAGCTTCCCGTAGCTAGGCACATATTCGGTTTCGGAAACTTTACTTCTTTGGACATAATGAATGAATGTAGATACTTTTTTTTGGTGGAGTTTGTCGGTAAAAAAAAAGTTTGCGAGTTGTATTCTTTGGAGAAACCTCATATTGCAGCCAGTAGATCGAAAACTGAGTTTGTTTACAATGGAGGTTGTCTTGTATATGTAGTAAGTCGTAGCACATTGAATGGCTTATTGCGAGATGATGTAATTAATGCTACAGACATTTTTAATGTTTGATCCAAGACACTTCCGTGCAATCTCCTTCTTTGTGGTTGTGATTGAAGAGTCCGAGAGAATAAGCGCAGAGTCCAACACAGTCTACCAATGTCAGCGATGTGTTTGGGCTGGTCGTGTCAACACGGGTACTTTCAGCGGAAGACAAGTGTCTAGTCGTCCTGCACTGTGTTCACCAAAACCTCCCTCTAGGAATGAGCATCACTTTTGAGGTGTGCACTTGAAGAGCATTGAGGGCCGACCTCTTCTTATTTCATGGCCCGAGTCAAATAGTTACTTCTTGCTTGACTTCTTGGTTATGCTTAGAAGTACCTGTTTCATTGAAGACCCTAAGATCTTCAAATGCCGTAAAAGGGGGAGTCGTTTTGAAGTTTGTTGATTGGATTTGCTACAAGAGTTAATAGGGTCTAAATCAGCAAGTTGTGAGGAATAACTTGGAATATACTAGGATTGAAATTTGACATGAGATAGATTTCATTTTAAAGCAAACAATGACATCATTACTTGGAGATATTTTGTGTCCATCGACCTACTTCTACATATCCTATCATACATAGAGACAACATAAATTAGTATTTCAAGCATAAGAATGGCATGATGAACTTTTAAATACATTAGCATTGTAGAAGCTTAGGCAAGTATGCCACGTTTATTTCTGAATAATTTACTCAGTTGAAGGAGCCAACAATTGTGGAGAATAATATCACCAAATTCAATGCTATTGAAACACCAATTATACTGCATTTCCTTAATAATTATGAGGACATTTATCTGCTGTACCAGGATGGCAAAGAGGAACCAAGAGCTTAAGCGTAAGGCTGGAGATGGTAATGTCAATGGAGAGGGTGATCTAACGACAAAAAGAAGACAAAACAGTTTGGTCTTACAGCCTTGCTCCGGAAAAGAACTTGAGCATGTGGTGGGATATACTAAGGACAGTGAAGAGAGGCAAGAGTACATATTAGATCCAGTAGAGCTAGAAATGCAGAAAAAAGTGGATGAACTCCCTGGG
This sequence comes from Escallonia herrerae, assembly GCA_033070095.1. Taxonomy (NCBI): domain Eukaryota; kingdom Viridiplantae; phylum Streptophyta; class Magnoliopsida; order Escalloniales; family Escalloniaceae; genus Escallonia; species Escallonia herrerae. The sequence continues at coordinate 129,342 of JAVXUP010001912.1, read as the reverse complement.
ATTCCCTTAGTACCTTCCAACCATAACAAGGAGCCGGGGGTTATCTTTGTTCTTGAAAAGGCTTCATTGGTGCCTGCTTATGTTGGCAGGGTAATCTTATGACTTTCAGCAGATATTTTTTGTATCTAGTTGTTTGTGGACGATGAAACACCAGTTGTTCGCTTATAGACTATGTTCTTCCTTTTTTATTGTCTTCTCTCAGAAGTACCAGATACTAAACCCCGATGAGCAGGCTGAATTTCTGCTGAAAAAGAAGTTAAATCCTTATGATTACAGGCCTGACATCATCCACGAGGTGAGTAGCTATAATGTTGACAACCAACAACTGCTATAGTTAAATGTGATCCACACTTCAAGTTTGAATTATGAGATGTAAAGATAGCCTAATTCAAGTAATGACTTCCAAGTGTCAGAAACATTCGAAATACCCTTTTAGAGCTGATGGCGGTGTTTAGCTTGCCAAAAAATTCATAGTTGGTTTTATGTAGAAAAAAGTAGCTTTGATTTATGATAGCCTTCATATTGGCTAGCTTTTTTTGGCTAGTGTGCATCAGAGCCTTAATGTTGGACATTCCATACAAGGTCCAAGGTTGCCTACTAAGTTGCCGACTGTATCCAAGGAATGTAACTGCAAATACAAGTTTCCAGAGTGAATCATAAGTTTGTAGCAATGGGTGCAAAGTTTGAGTCAGATTGTTTGAGGTGATGTAGATGTGAAAATCTGACACTTGGCAGCAGAATTGTAAGTTATAATTTTTGGGTTGTTGTGTGATATTATTGTGAGGAAATGGGGATTAGTTTACAGAAAAATCTTCAGTCCTTGTATGTGGCTATTTAATTTGGTTTGCACTGGGCTGATGTGCCATGTTTCAAGACAGATCCATGTGCAACAGCTGCCAATTGTCCAAGAGCAGGCTGGTGGAGCGATTGTGTGCGATGAGATTGTATAACTTCTATAGCTGATATTGCAAGGGCACTTGCAGGAGTAACCAAAAGATTATGAAATGAGAAATGATTTGCTGTGCTGCGAAGTTCGATTTGGCAGATCATTGGGGGAGAGGCTGGGGTTGGGGGAGGCTCTATAGGGGTTTATAGACAGAGTCAGAGGTAGTGGGCTGAGAGAGCGTGTCTTCGGAAAGTTCCGGGGGGGGGGGGGGGGGAGTCCCTGAACTCATCAAGGATTTTTATGAACTTGTCCTTACAGTTCAAAGTGGTAAAATTATAGGAGTATGAACTTGTGATGCTAAAGTTTTGAGGACTGTAAGGATGAACTTGTCCTTAAGAGTTCAGAAATTACTGGACGTAATTTCTGATTTAAAACTAGAGACCTTGAAACTCAAGAGTTTTACTGTTTAGATTTGAAGCACAGGGAAGCAAACCTTTGTAACAATATATTTGAACTAATGATGTAATTATTTTGGATTGCGGTTGTCTGCGTCTATCCACCATTTTCAAGGTTTTTCTGACTTTGCACGCGTTAAATAACTTTACGCTCTCTGTGACACTATGCGTAGCAGACTTTGCATGGCCGGTAGGGTACAAGCCGTGTATGTCCATACTGATCAAGGAGTTCTTATTAAAGTTGAACCAAATGCTCAAATACTAAAAACGTTGGGGCCGTTTTGCGCCATGATGTGTAAGCCCTTCCCTGCAATTACAATTTCTTTTTATGTCTCCTGGTTGTCGCTGTTGCACTTCTCCCCTTGACATTTTTGTATATATTACAGCGGAGTTACTGCAGAAGTTAGTATTAAAGCCAGGGGTAGAGGTGGCAAACTCCTCCGTCTGGTTGAGAACCCTGTGTCTAAGCACTTACCTGTTAGTTCCCATAAAATAGGTCAGTGTTTGACAATCTGCATCCTTCCCTTCGATTTTGGCCAACAGTTGTATAATGAAAGTCATATTCTTTTTTCCAGGTCTATCAGTTAATTCGCGAAGGGCTGTGCCATTAAGAGACTACTTCAATACCATTAGTAATGACATAACTCTTGTTTTTGTGGTATGTATTCAACCTTCTAATTCTCTATATATGTTCCCTTCTCTTGACATGCATTTTCTTTGGCTGTTTCACTGCATTGGTTTACTGCTTAATCAGGTTGGTGCAATGGCTCATGGGAAAATTGATAGTGACTACACCGATGATTTTATATCAGGTAAAGTATTATTCTAGGTACACAGTTCTTGAACCTTTGCATGCCCACGTAAAAGTACTGTTTTTTCATGTTATCAGTGCGGCTAGTTTTTATATGAACATGAACATGCTCTTGGTATAGGAGCCTTGCCTATGCTTGTCATGGTGGTATGCTGAATGACTCTGACTAGGCGTACATAATATAGACGACCCGACCATTTAAAAATGCTGAGCCAAAATTAATTTGACGTAGGATATTCCTTCCCTTAACTTGGCAAGAGCAATTTAAAATTGAGAGGGAGTAGTAGGAGATCCAAATATGACCACCTATGCTTGGATACTGTTTCCTTGATACTTCGTGTAAACTCGAAGTCAAATTTAGACCATAGATGTGCTCTCTACTTGTTATGTGCACAGATCTGATACGAGACTCTCTAAGTACAAAGCTCTGAAAACCTCGATGTATTAGTAATAAAGACGTATCTTGTAGGATTAAGCACTGGAATGCTTATGTATCTATACAATGTTTGATGTATGCTGTGGACCATAGATGTGTTGCTTGCTTACTACATGCACACAAACCGCATTCCAGTCTCTGAAGTAGAAAGCTCCGACTACCCTGACATACTAGTACACGAAGTATCTGGTAGAATTAAGCATTAGAATGCTCGGATAAGTATTGGATGTTTGATGGTTGTATGCAAAAAGGTAATAGGGATCGAAGTACCGTTATTGTGTGTTGAATTTAGGTTGAAGACTTGTGTAGATGATACATGAATTTCTTTGGGTGCGTAGTTATCCTTCAGTATTTCAGATGTTTTGTAGAGATATTATTAGAAGGCTTTCCTTATTGATCTATTTCTTTGGCAGTTTCTAACTATCCATTAAGCGCCGGGACATGCCTGGCACAGATATGTACTGCGGTGGAAAGACATTGGAATATCCTGTGAAGTTTTGCTATTGTTAACTCATCAAGTTGGACGCCCAGTTGACCACACTCCTGAGTTGGGCCCTAGAAACTAATATCGAGGATATAGCAATATGTACAGTTTTCAGTACCCATTTTCCAAAGTTGCTACGGTATGAAAGAACGGAAAAAAAAGATGATCTTTGTTCTTTGTTGATGAGGCTGATTCTGTTGAGCGACAATGATGAGCTTCCATGAATGCCAAACCAGGTTTTCCGTTCAATCAAAGGTTCAGAAGTATATGCTGAATCTGCCTTGTTCTTGGCTGTAGCTTTCATTACTGGATTGTTCGTAGGTAGTGTGGCTCAAGTCCGAGCTCAAATTTTACCCAGCACGACGAGAAAAGCGAAAAACAATATGCAAAATTCACTCGGCTGGGGAGACTTCTCTCCTCGATATTTCTCAATATTTTATGTTTAGTAGAAACATATGGACGTTGACTACGAGTACTCGTATGTTGTGTATGCATGCTCGAGTTTTTCAACTGTCGTGGTATGAAAATGTAGCATGTACGACCACATAAGAGATCCATGTTAACTTTGGGCTAAGGAGTCGGAGTTTAACAAGAAGTTTCCTCCCTAGATGAATGCTAAATCCTAAACTTATAGCAAATAACGAGATATTTGGAATGCAGACGAGTTGTTTTTTTTTGGACGCACAGGGACGAAGGACCAGGTAGAGCAACCAGAATGACTAGGGAAAAGGGGCTTTGTATCATAAACTTTATAAAGCTCGAGGTGCAATTCCAAGGTCTAGGCGAGGGTTGTGCATTTGTGGCCCTCTTATTGTTTTGTAAAGCGGAAAAGTGAAGCAATGAGGTTGGGTATCGAGTTTGAACTGCATGAGAAAGCCATTACAAGTACCCTTTTGATTTTCTGATGTTTCCGGGAGCTGGTGCGGTCAAAATCAAATCGAAACCTCATTTGTAGCAGTCAATCATGGGTCTTTTACCATTTTCATTTTCAATTTTTGCAATGATATCTTTAATTATTCCTTTACTTTTCCAAGTTAATTTTTTCCTTTTCAAAACTCTTATTTAACTCCTGATATCTTTAATTATTCCTTTACTTTTCGATTGCATGGAAGGAACAAAAGAAAGATCTTGCTGTTTAAGATCTGAACTCAGATAAATTATGGCCATATCTGTTAGAAAAAAAGGAACAAACAAGTCGTGTAAGATTACCAAGAAATTCTTCGGCTACTTCCATCACAACACTGACTTTTAAGTTTGTAATGGGCCTGATCCAATCCCTCCAATCCAATTTCTAACACAACTTGATCCATTCGAAATTCGACCTGGGTTTGCCAAAAGCTTCACAATGGAAGCAATTTTTCAAAACTTTTGCCAGTTAAAAAATCACTTAAAAAGCCGATTTAAGTGTTGGTCCAGTTCTTCATAAAAATACATATTTCAACAAACGTAATTATTCAAATTCTCGTACTGCAATGCAATTAATAGAAAAGACTACATTCTGTCCCAATTCATAAATAGTAGTCGGAATACCAATTTTTTTATGAGCAATTGTAGTTAATGCTTTTTTTAAACGTAAAAGTCAATGCTTGAATTCCATCTTTAGGTTTAGGCAAAAAGATCAAAAGTCACTTGGAAAAATGGGGATTTATGTGCATTAGTTTACACTTCACGACAACAATTATGTGATGGAAAAAAAAATTAACAGTTCATGACAAATCAGTTTTGTACGTTTGACCACCGCTTATCAACCAGATTTAATCCAAATTAAGTTAAGTTTGACCATCTTAAAATCAATTTTATGAAAGCTTTTAGTTATCTACGTACCTTAATCTGTGGATGGCAATTAAGACCCAAACTCATTTAACCGCCCAAATCCGCCCACTTAAAATTCACCCAAACCCACTCATTTAATAATTGAGTCTTAAATGGGTGATTTTTTTTACAACTCAATTGCCCGCGAGTTTAAGTGAGTCATAATGGGTGTCCGTTTAACCATTGACAATCTGAATTTTTAGTGGCATTTTAAACTTCCACCAACTCTCTCTCTCTCTCTCTCTCTCACACACACACACACACACATTTCATTTGGCATTTACCTTACATCCACACCAACACATTTACACATGCACACACCAGTCAAGCAAAAATCACCATCATCATCATCTTCACTCCTAAAGCCAAGGTCTAGCAGGTTCCCAAGTTCCAAATCAGTTTGAATCATCCATTAGTTTTCCTTGGGAATTAAATAAGCTCATCCAATCTCTTCACTCGTGTCCAAAGATTGGTAGATTCAACTTCCAATTAACATTGGATTGGAATACATCTCATAGCCTTAATTATTGCTTCTTATAATTTTTCAGTTGGCAAATTACCGGCCATACCGATCGTGACTAGCCGCCATCTCCATCGCCATCGCTGTCCACCATATCTTCCTGGTTTTGTCGTCACTCCATCTTCGCCACCTTGTTGCCAGATTCGTTCAGATCTGGTCGCTAAGGTTGTAGTTATGGTGATGACTGTTGTGGGCGTGATGGCGGTTGAACTGTGGCAGCAAGTGGTGGTTGTTTATATGGTTTTGCTTGCGGTGATAGTTTTTGTGTGGTGGTGGTTGGTGTTGTTCATGGCGGTAATTGTGGCATGAAGTTAGTGGTTGTAAGTGTGGCGGCAGAATGGAATGGTGCCGCCGGTTGGGATGCAAAAGGTTAATGAAGATGAGATGGAGAGAAGGAGATGTATTGAAAAACTGTATTGATCTTGTAACAAAAATATTAATGGGTCATTGTTAAGTAATTAGGTAAACCAACCCATTTAATAATTGACCCAGTTAACTCATAAATAAATGAGTAAGTCACCCATTTGATCCGAATTCATTTGACCCAAACCAAACCCAACCCACCAACCCATTTTGTCAGGCCTACCTTAGTCCCGGTAGCATTATTCTTTCCTTATTTTTTTTTTTCCAAGACAAGCTAGCAGAATAAGGAAAACCAAGACAATGTTTCATTTATTACATGCTAAGCTCGAAACCAAAATAACAATACCACTGGATGCATGCAAATGGAAGATATAGTAGGATTCATTGGATTTCAATCATATGGGATTATTGATTAGATAATTAAAAAAAAAAACTTTCTACCTATCTTTGCACCTCCTTTGTCACATCAGTTCTTTTTAGTGGTGGCGCCAGAAATTATTTCTAAAGTAAGCACATCATATCAAGGGATAAAAATTAATATTTGACCTTCATCTTGGTTATATGAGCTATTTTTGTCTCTACGGTGACTATAAAATGATATTTTTAGAGCTTTTAGAGTTGAATGTGGGGTTTAAATGGTAAAAAGTGAAATTCAAGTGCTATTCATGTAAAATGACCGAAAAGACATGTGCCCACTAGAAATTTCTGCGATCCACCTGATTCGTATTTTTGGTCTAACGAAACTAAGTAAATCACCCAAAACACAAAATTTAGGGTCTATCTGATATTATTTGCAATTTTTAGTTTTCAAATTTCAAAAAAAAAATTCAGTTTAGTTTTTATTTTTTTTACAAAAACATATTGTTGTTTGATTAGCTAGTTTTTATTTTGAGTTATTTCTTTACCAAATTTTTTCTTAATTTTCCACCAACCTTATAACTGCATTATTCTCCAATAGATACTTTCCTAGAACTCCGAAGCACCACCATCTGTCAATACCACCACCACCACTTAATTGTAATTTCACTTTCTCAAGAAACCTTTTCACACAACAAATAAAATGGGTTTGTTTTGAGGAAGTTTTTGCAAGGAGCAATAACAAGAGACACAACAACAGAATGGGTAGATTTGTTGGTGGCAATGGTGGTGGGGTGGCGATGGCAGGGCAAATTGTGGGTTGTGTGACGATGCTGAGGTGGCGACTTGCTGAAGGTTCCATTGGTTGTCCATGGCAGTAGGGTGGAGATGGCGAGTTGAGGTTTGATTCATTGTCGAAGGAGTGGATTGGAGATGGGGGCCAGATCCGTGGTGGAGCTGACGGTAGGGTGGCGGTGTTGGGGCAAATTTGTAGGTGATAGTGACAGGAGGGTGGCGATGGTATGGCAGACCCGTGGTTATTGAAAGTGTGGGATGGCGATGACGGGACCGATTTGTGGGTCACGACAGTGATAGGGGTGACGATGGTGGGATAACGACTGGTGGTGGTGTGAGTATGTGTAAGAGTGGGGATGGTGGCGACGTAATAAAGGTTTGGTTGATGGAAAGAAATGTTTGGTGGTGGTGGTGCTCTGTGTACGAGGGGCTTTTGTTAAAATGATGTTCATCTTTTTGCTTCTAACAAAGTTTGAAGGTTAGATTATAAAACAAAAATCAAATTGAAAAGCCAAAACTCCAAGATTTCGGTAGCTTTTGAAAACTTTCAATTTTGGTTTTTTGTTTTCAAAAAAATACAAAACAAAACCAATTAAATTTTTTTTTACAAAAACAAATGGGTGTTTGATTACCTAATTTTTATTTTTATTTTTATTTTTTATGGTGGTATGAGGTGGTGGGGCGTGGCGGTGGTCGCCAGTGATGGCTACCGGCGACCAGCCGGCTGCAGTGGGCGATGTGTGGTGGTGGTGGTGGTGGTGGTGGCAGTGGTCTCAAAATAAAAATCAAAACTCATAAATGAGAGTTATCAAAAACAGCCTTATTTTAAAAATTAATTTTAAAAACTAAAGAAAAAAAAACAAAAACGTATGCCAAACGCGTTTATTTTCTCTAATTTACAAAACTGAAAAAATAAACGTAACCAAACAGAGCTGAAGTTTTCAAAAACAGCCTCAATTTAAAAGCTGTTTACAAAACTGAAAGAAAAAAAAAATCAAAAATTACCTGTCAAATGTATTACAAATTTATAAAAAAAAATTAAAATAAAAACTATGTCAAACGTACCAAAATTTGATCAAATGCTGGCTATTCCATTTACGTTGCCTCACCACAATGATTGGTTACTGTAAAATTCTCCAATTGGATGGCAGAACTTTTATTTAGTAGAAGAGAAGAAAATATATACCAAATATGAACATTCGAATGTACACGGTAGAAAACACCCAACAAAAACGATGACAACCACATCCATAAGTCAAAAGAATACTAGTTACGAAGTCAAAAACACCACAAGGGTCCAGCAAGTGGTATGCCCTGTAGGCTGCGCAGCAACAATCCATTCCTGTTGAACCGGGGTGGCAGATCGAGTTATAAAAGTCGCTAAAGCCAATGAAAGTCGTAAAGGAGCTAATTTCCCTCGGGGTGACAGGGTGCAGAACTCTCATTGTGGAATACCATGCAACTTCAATCCCATTGACGTAACACATTCTCCACCACACGAAGCGTTTTGTGTACAACTTCAACATCCAGAACTCCAATCAGACGCCAATAAGAGAACCCAGCCAAGACTTACCCCTCTCCCCTTCTCTTCCCAATCCGCTGCATCAAAAAGTGCACTCAAAACTTTGTACAGTGTATGAAGGGGCTGGATATCACAGTGGCCATGGTATCAATGGCGCTGATGGTGTACACGTGCCAAGCGGGCAGCAGCCTCCACCCTCTGATCCTGATACCCGGGAATGGCGGGAACCAATTGGAGGCCCGGCTGACAGCAGACTACAAGCCCGTTAGCCTGTTCTGCAAGCGGGTGGGCTGGAACAAGGCTGGCTGGTTCAGGCTGTGGTTCGACCCGAGTGTCCTGTTGGCTCCTTTCACCCGCTGCTTTGCCCAGCGGATGATGCTTTACTATGACCCGGACTTGGATGATTACAGAAATGCCCCCGGTGTTGAGACTAGAGTGCCTCACTTTGGCTCCACTGAATCCCTTCTCTACCTTGATCCTCATCTCAAGTAATTTCACAGTATCCGTTTTGGATAAATGTGTTGTTTTCTCTTGTCATTTCATTCTTTCTAGTTGCTAGCTAGACCAGTCTTGCATGGATATGACAAGTTTAGGGTACAAGGTTTATCTTGACTTTTGAACTAAAGTTTTTCTTTTTTAAGTTACTCTCCTGGTGTCATAATTTTTAAGACGCGGAATAGTATTCAGTTGTTAGGATGTACTTACTTGGTGTCATAATTTTTAAGAAGCAGAATAGTACCTAGATGTTAGGATGTCACATGACACGTATTTGTCATGATAAGAAATAGAACTTGGGAGCATAGTACAGTGCTAGTTGAAGCACAACCAAAAATAAGTTGTAGGCATCATAGTTGTCACCACTTGTACAAGAGTATAATGCTATAAGAGTGATGCTTTGAGTCTCATCTTTTCTGCAGTAAGTTCGGTAGCTCTGATTGTGTCTCTAAGTACGATGGGGGGCAAGCGTACTGCTAATTTAATCGAGGAATGAGCTAATGATTTCTACTAGCTAATGGTGAACTGTATATGTCTACACTCTACATTATATTCAATACAGACATACAGTCTCAGCCGTTTTTCGAACCAGGGGTGCTTATTATTCCTAAATTAGCAATTCAGATTGATGTGGCTCACTGAGAACTAGAGTCCCTGATATTTTAATAGGTGGGGATCTTTGAAACATCATGGTGCTCTCTACTTTTGTTGTTTGTAATTTTGTTACACTTTGCGCACTTGTGTTGTTAGTGGGCACAGTTCTGCTGGAGTAGATCTTTGGTGGCGCCATGATAGCCTTAATTGTTTTGTCTCTAGAAGATGGCATTTGGGGAAGGAATTAAAACTTTGACAATTTGAGAATTCAAGCACAAAACAATGGAACAACGAGCAAAGAACACTGCAAAAACAAGCTCAAAACATTGTAAAAATAAGGTTTGATAGTTCAGAACAACACAAAGCTACTAGACTGAAGTGACAGGGATCCCCCATTTAAGCCTTTTATAGGTGAGGTGCTACCGTTGCAGCAAACAACGAGCAAAGAACACTGCAAAACAAGCTTAAAGCATAGTAAAAATAAGGTTTGATAGTTAAGAACAACACGGAGCTAGTAAACTGAAGTGCCTGGGATCCCCCTTTTAAGCCTTTCATGGGTGAGGTGACTACTGTTGCAGCAAACAACGAGCAAAGAACATTGCAAAAACAAGCTCAAAGCATAGTAACAAAAAGGTTTGATAGTTAAGAACAACACAAAGCGACTAAAGTGCCACGGACCTCCCTTAGAAGACATAGATCCAAGTTATCATTATATTGAGGCAATTAATTTCAAACAACAGCTCTAGCTATAATAAACTGGTCAATCTCCTAGATGATTTGGTTAGTAGGTCAAGTTTTGCCTTGAAAAATCCTGCGCTCTCTCTCTCCCTCCCTCTCCATAGGCAGTAGATGGCAGTGGTCATCAGGGATAAGTTTCTGAGCTCACAAATGTGATTTTATCTTTGGTGATGGTGGATGAACTATAGGAAAATGAAGTTCAGCTGATCAGTTTCAGGTAGCACTTTGCAGTTGGTTCCTTTGCTGGATAGGGTGCCAAAGAGTTTGAGCATAAGGGCAGGCAAGAGATACAAAGAACTAGCTCCATTGCTGGAATCAAATACCCCGTTGGGTGCCGTAGCCATCTTTAGCAAGGACACCCTGAGGCATAAATCTGTCTTCACTCCTTAGTCCCCGCAGTTTAGAGAAAAACTGGAGTGAAAGCACATTTGAAAACCTGTCTTTTATCCAAACAATGTTAGGCCAGTGAACTTTTGGTGACTGTGAACTTACTGCTTGGAGTGTCTGTCTAAGGCACTATCAGTCTCCAGAGGATTTAGAAGTAAGCCAGGAGGAATAAGGATACATGATGTCTTAGTTGATAAGACACGTAGGGATGCCAATTCCATGAGCTGCCGTTCATGAGAGTTACTACCTTAGCATCTCATGTCTAACTGAATCACATACTACATCTCCTTAAATCAACTTCCAAGCAAGTATTGAATCTTTGGTTAGGTCTCTGCCACTCTGGGAATGATACTGCCAAGAGGCAGTTCCCAATATGCAATAAATACTTCAAATCTACTTCTTGCATGCGGATCCTTGTCGATAATCTGATGTTTGTATCACATCCGTAAAGAATTTTCCTTCAGGGCAAACGTTTTGAAAAGTTTTTTCCTGTGCGCTAAGATATATTTATATTATCAGCCATGAAAGAAGCATTTATTTGGGTGCATATTTCCATTACATGCTGCTATTGTGAAGCCAATAGGACTGGATCTTCAGGCTGATCTTAGTGGTATCAAGTAACTTACCCTTGGTCTGATAATTTTAAAGACACCTCAACTGCACTAGAAGTGTTGTTAACTTTTTATCTAAATGAATAGGAGGATTGAAGTGAAGCCATCAGGAGACTTTCTATAACTCTCTATCAAAATGCATAGTAGTGAAGAGCGAGATCAGCCCAAATACGCATTTCTCTTGCTGCTAATTCATGTAGTTGGCCTTTTCTGGTAGTTTTCCAAAGTGCTCTGTGGCGTCAATTTGTACTTTCCGTTGCCTAAATTCATACCAAATCAATACTGGTCATAGTTCACAATTTGCTATTTAAATGACTCAATGAGATGATTTTCATGGCCGACTCTTTTCAGGAATCAATCTACCTCTTTGGCAAGTGATTAAACGCTCGTTAGAATTGACAACGTTCATTATGTTATGTTTGTGATGAAGCATTTGCTTTGGCAGGCACATTACATCATACATGGCACCCTTGGTGAAATCTCTAGAGGAACTTGGCTATGTGGATGGCAAGACCCTCTTCGGAGCACCATATGATTTTCGGTATGGCCTAGCAGCAGCAGGTCACCCATCCCATACTGGTACCAAGTACCTCGAAGATCTAAGAGCCCTAATAGAGGATGCAAGCGCTAGCAACGGAGGGAAGCCAGTAATACTTCTCTCCCACAGCTTAGGAGGCCTATTTGCCCTCCAGCTTCTCAACCGAAACACGCCCTCTTGGCGCCAAAAATACATCAAACACTTTGTTGCACTGTCCGCACCATGGGGTGGCACGGTCCAAGAAATGCTCACTTTTGCGTCGGGAAATTCATTAGGCGTGCCCCTAGTTGATCCGTTGCTAGTACGAGAAGAGCAAAGGAGTTCCGAAAGCAACTTATGGCTCATGCCCTCGCCTAAACTCTTTGGTCGCGACAAGCCTCTCGTCGTGACACCAAATGCGACATATTCAGCATATGACACGGCACAGTTTCTTGACGACATTGGTTTTCCTCAAGGTGTTGGTCCTTATAAATCGCGTACTCTGCCGTTGATAGATGAATTAGTAGTACCAGAAGTGCCAGTAACGTGTATAATCGGGAGCGGTATCAAGACACCGGAGACCTTGTTTTACGGAGATGGCGGATTTGATGAGCAACCAGAGGTGGTTTATGGGGATGGGGATGGTACGGTGAACATGGTGAGCTTGCTAGCACTTGAAGCAAAATGGGGAGACGAGAGAAACCAAACCCTCAAGATTATAAATGTTAATGGGGTCTCTCATACGTCCATACTCACAGATGATACTGCACTCACTGAAATATTTGGAGAAATATCTCGTATTAATTCTCAGGTTATTATGAGCTCAGTTGCTTAGAAGACAAATTCTATGAATTCTCATCTTCTGCCAAGAGAAACAATGACTGATGCTCGAGTAGCTAGACCAAGCATGTAATTTGGTAAAGCACCAAATGGTTAATGTACATGGGCGGATTCAGGATGTCAGTTCCAGAGGGGCCAAAAAGTACATGTAGCAGTCGCTTTTTGATTGCACGAGATATGCGAAAAGAATTTTATGTCTACGTACATAATACTAGCATCACATCTATATTGAAGTTATATCATTTGCATGCAATTATGCATTCGAGTCTATACAAAAGTTTAGAAATAATTCGATTAAGTACTACTCACATATAGCACTCGTGGGTATATTGTTTGTACTTGTATCAAAAAAAAAAAAAAAAGAGTATATGGTTTGTATGTATGTGAAAAATATATATTTGTGATTGAGTAGGGAGAAAAAGTATTAGTCAAATTTTGAATTGTCCATACAAAACAAAAAGAATAATCTAGTGAAACTTGAAACTCAAATTACAAAATCACATGTCTCCCTAAAGTCGTAAGACCGTGTATGTGGGTTGATGCCTGCCATTGCAGGAAGGTCAAGGAAGTTGGTCTAACGAGGCTAATATAAAATTTTTACTAATGGGGGCATTATCCAAAATATGTGAAAGTACGACATAATTTCAGTCATATAGGAAAGTGATAAATTCATTCCAGACTTAAATTCTTTCAAACTGCAAATGATTTTCAATGGCTCTTATTAATAACGTAATTTTAATCTTTAAAGACAAAAATAAAGTGAAAGTGATCAAATCTCAAAATATATACTAAGAAATTTGAGTCATGTTTTAACCAAATGTCATGTTTGAAACATAGAAATTTTGAGTCCCATATATGGTAGGGAGGGAGGTGGGGGGTGTTCCCCCTTGCCCCACAATAGGTCCGCCACTGTCAACGTGTGTTGTAAATTAAGAGAATTGGTACTTGCAACCAGAGAAACTCTCATGCTCATAACATGACATAAAATAACATTGTAAACATGTGAGGCTCTGAATTGCAATTGCACAATTTTCCGGTTCAAGTGGAGTTTCTAGCTTAAAACTTCGCATTCGCTATCACCCAAAACCCAATATATCAATGACGATCCCTCTATGAAACTCACACCTGCTCTCGCTCTTACCTACGCTCCGTGCAACTAACGTATGAACTACAGTACTAATTTTTTTTTGGAATATATTTTGTAGAATGTGATGGCCAAAGTTTAATACTCATTCCAAGGAGCTTGAGTATATTTGAATGCATAAGGTCGAATAAGATATTCATACCCTTTTTTAGACAAAAATTCAGGTAAGAGCCATTCGACTTATGGGTCAGTCAGCATTATTATAATGGTGTCAGTACGCAGGGAAGCATGCATGTGGAGGTTTAAGACCGAAACAAAGTGCCAAGGAAATGCTGATTGGCATGCCATTTCAGACCACCAAACGCTTAACCATCTTGTCCTGAAGATAATGTGTTGTTGACTAGAAAAATTGCCTCCCACCATAAACATAAAGTGAATGGAACTTTAATTGTTGGCCTTTAGTTTGCTTAGTTGAACCAACTATCATCAATAATTACAAGGGACACCGAACTACTTGTATAAGTGAAGAGCTACCCAATGCTAGTCACGGTCCTCAACTGCATAAGCTTAGCTAAGGAGTTGTTACATGTGATGGTCAATAAGAATCAAACCTTTCATCAACTGCCCACCTGCTTTCCCATGATATTAGCTTTTATACAAGGAACTGTACAATTTATTAGAGCACGTGATATAGCTTTGTAGAATAGTAACCACTCTAAAGACATTGCATTCTTTGGTTCCGAATTTGTCCTTTAAATTTTCAAAACAGAAGTACATCCGCCATATATTTTATCCCCAAAAAAGGGTTAATTACACTCAGGTTTTCGAGATTGGGATGAAATTACATGCTTGTCCATTAGTTAGACAAATAATACTAATAGCGAAGTGCATAAGGTTTGCACGAAAGGACTATATTGCGCGTGACTTAGAAGATAAATGACATAGTATCCCTTTTATCTATGAGAACCAGCCACCATTGCCTCCACTCGCTCATGGCACCACCATGGTTGCACCACAACCAACATCATCGACCACCATGCACCGCTACCATATCCTCCATGACTAACCACCACAGCACCACCCAACACCACTAACCAACAAACGGTCACCCCAGCCACTGCCACCTTCACCTCTACAGGGCAGCCTACCACTATCTTCAACCCCACATCACGTCATGGCTGCCACAACCTAGATCTTTTTGCTGCCAGTGCCCTGCCTCGTTCGCCATCCCATAGGTCTCTCACCACCACCATTGTCCCACCATTGCATCAACCATCATTTGGTGGCAGGTGTGTGTGGTGCGATCATGGGGGTGTGGTGATAGAGCATCACTGGGGAGAATTGTGGCAGATGTTTGGTGGTATTTGGGATGACATAGAAGTGGTGCTGTGGTGGTGATTGGTGTTGAACAGAAAAAAGTAAAGAGGAGGGGGGTGTTAAAGAACTAGGTTTAGTGTTTGGAGTTGAAGACATTGAAGAAAGAAAGAGGGAAAGAGGGGGGTGAGAAAGAAAGAAATTAGGGAATTAAGGTTTCAGACATAATTTTAAAATTATTTACTGTATAAGGGTAGTATTGGCATTTGAAATCAGTAAATAAATAATTTTTGAACAGGTCAATGATGGTGGACACGACTGATAATTTTGCAAAGTTGTTGATCACGATCTGTTACTTTTTCAAATTTTTTGTCATTGATTGTAATTCCCCTCGAAGAAATAAGGAACTCCAGGGTTTGAGGGGAATAGTGGGAATTCTATTATCTGAATGTAGTGGTATAATGAAGTCTTTATCAGGGCGATCGCTCGAATCCACCGTTGCCAAAACACAGAAGCTAGCTTCTTACTTATGAAGCTTTTCTCACTAAAGACAGACATTATTTAATAAGACGTCCCACTCCCCACAGGCCTGCCAAAGCAAGCAATGGAGCTTTGGTTCCTTCTGTGCCTCAGGGAGTTTACGACATTGGAGACCAGTAGCTTCGGTTGTTGAATCTCATAACCTCATGGAGACCTGGGTGTAATCAACCCCCAAAAAGAATAAGCCTTCTAATATAGTTGTATCAAGGTATGATATTTAAAATCTTTCTCTTCCTTTTTCCTTTGTGAAGGATGGGTTTTGTTGAGGGATGAACTTTCGTTGCTAAGTAGTAGTTGCAGGAAGATAGTTGCAGCCCCTCATATAGTGATAATTATTGACTAAATTTAGTCGGTGACATTTTTGCTAATATTTTTAGCAACAATTCTTAGCAGCTTCTTATTAGTATCACTAAATAAAGACCTAAAATTATTTAATAATTATTAATTTTCATTATACAGGAAGTTCTAACTATCTTCCTTCAACTCGGATAGAAGCAACAAAAACTTTTCCTTTATTGGGAGGGGGGAGTGATCCATTGAATTGTTCATGAACCTCAAGAAGCTTGAGCCCCAGGTTTGATTTTTGTTTTAGTTTGTTAGGTATACAAGCGAGCTTGAAAATAACATGCTTGTTGATCAATATTCATCGTTGAAAGGGAGAAATTAAAGGGGTTGCTTCAACCAGGGTTGTGGATAAATAAATTGAATATTGCTCCAGTTAGTGCGTATATCGTTCTGTTTGGAAAAATTTAAATACCTTACAGCAAAAACTTTGTGTAATCTATGTCTTTTAGTTTCTTGTACAGTAAATGTCCTTTTGTAAATTCGTAGGTGACTCCAAACAAGATAAAAATCATACTCACGTTTGAGCTAGTTCTATAATCGTCAAAGTTTTTATAGCAAAATTTTAACTTAAACAAGATGCGATATTAAACTTTATCTTGAACCTCAATGTATTTATAATATTCACCCTTGTTGTGAGAGCAATGCACATTTGTTTATGCTAAGTTGAATAAGAGTCTCTTCGGGACAACCGAGATCCTTCCCGAAACAAAAGCATGATTCTTAAGAGCAAAACAACTCATTAAAATTTAGATCGCTTTTACAAAATTAGTTTAAGTTCATTGTCAGCAAAATGAATTATCCTTTGGCAAAAGTTGCAAACACGCACTAAAACTTGACAATGTAATCATCTAATTTGAATGTTTTGAAAAAAAACCACTAAAAGTAATAAACGTTCTTCTAAAAAATTTGAGACATTTTGATAGTACTTATCTTGGTCAGATCCCCAAAAAGTGTACGTACACTTTTATTTCTGAGCTCTTGGGCTGATTTAAATACTTTAATATATTTGCAAGCACTTATTTACCTATTTTAAACTGGTTTGACCATTCTCGGATCCTAAACCAACTTTTAATTTTTTTAACAAATACAGATGGTAATGTTGCCATTATTTTAGGCAAATGCTAATACCGGATGTTCAAAAACGTATATATAACAACAAAAAGAGTGTGAAAAAACGTACAAAAAAGTTTTAAAAAAATCTACTATTGAAAAATCCCATTTTACTTGTCTTTTTAACCGCCTCAACTTCGCTTCAGCTGCTAAAATGACTATACTTTCAAATCTAGAAAAAAAAAAAAAGGGTTCAAATGACCCAAAAATTTATCTTATACATACATATATCACTTCTTTTTATATTAAATCTTTTCCTTTCTTGTATGTGTGTAAATAAAATATAGTCTGCAATATGTCACACCCACCTGTACTCTGCACCAAAAGAATATTAGTCAAATCTCTACTTCCCACTTCCCATAGCCTCTTCATTAATTAAAGCAAATCTGAAGAGTTAAATAATAATAATAATACAGTAATTTGATGTAAGAGCCAAAGACCAGAGAGCAAAAGAGGCAGACCACACGCTTGGCGCCGCACGTGCCAGTGTTTCCCGTCCCCTAAAGCAAAGCAAATTGCATGATAAAGCGGTCAAACCCCAAGACCCAGATTGGCCAAATCGAGGCACACCATGTGTACAGTCCAGTCTTCAATCGTACCGGTCAAACCCAGCTGTGTGGTTGCCAACCTTTATCAAAGCCCCAAGCCCTCCGGTGGACCCTATCACACGAGCCTCTAGCTGGCAGCTTTCCTCTTCTTTAATTTCATGTTTCTGTGTCCCTTTATCCTCACTAATACTAATAATTTACTTATCACACACCCCTCTGTTCATCAACATTTTTTTAATCAATGTTCAGGTTCGGCTAGTTTACTGAACAAGGCTCTAACTCTCACTCACATCGTCTGATAAACGAGTTGATCAACGAGTGGAGGTTGGCTGTGGATGGCTTAGTTCATGTCTCGTTTAAAATCAACGCTATACTAAATTAGATTTAGAAGCCCGTTCTCAGAGCTTTGAAAACGGATATCAGAAATTAATTCAAATGCATCACTACTATTTGACGAAAACATTTATAGCGGTTTGTGATGAATTTTAGTTACTACTTCCTTTACCATTTGTACTCACGTAATGAAAAGAATAATAGCGTACTTAGAAAATAACATTGCTCTAAGAAGAGATGATTCCAGATAAAATTAACACCCGTGAAAGGCGTAGATATAAGGGTGTGTTTGGATGAGGTGTCGCCCGAGAGTTTCATCCTTGTTGAAGATTTAAAAGTATTTTAGATAAAATTTATTTTTTTGGCCAGTGAAAAACGGAGTTTGTGAAGCTTGGAAGAATGATTTGAAGTTCTTGAAGTCTCAGTTAAGATAACTACTTTAAACAAAAAAAAAATATCAAATCTATAAAAAGATTGCCTTGCATAATTCAAGGCTGATCTTATACCACATTTCTTTCTCCTCTTTCAAAATTTGAAGTGTATTTAAAAAAAATTTCATTCAAACACATACAAACTTTGTCATTTTTGAACAAAACATTTTTGAACAAATTATTCTCAAATAAAATTGATGGCACACGAACAAGCGTGACCCCTGGACTACGGCGTACGCCGTTCTGTTGACCATCTGACCAAAGACCCTGACGTTGCGTCTCTGCGATTTTTTATTATCTGTGACTTTCAAGGCACCCTTTCAATTAAAGTAAAATTTTATTACACCATTTTCAAGAAACAAAATTCACTTCCCAAAGTAACTACAACAAAATTAATTAAATAAATCAAGAAAGGAAAAACCGAAAATCTCGGTCACCCTGCTCTGGTTTATCACTGCACGTGTGGTGAGGACAGGCACCAGACAGCAAATTACCTGCTATAGCCCGCACCACGGAGGTTAATTCATGAAGTAGATGAATTAGATTAGATTACATATTTTTTCCTTTTAATTAGATTTTTTTTACGTGAAACAGTTTAGTACACATAGATTTAAATCAAATATAAATAATACCAAAGTTAAAAAAAAGAAAAGAAAAAAAGACAAACGTTCAAGAGAATAACGATACTGTTGAGAGCTTTTGAGCATTCATAGAGCCAAATAAAATAAATTTAACTGAGAATCAAACTCTTGAACTTGACCAAGCATAATAAGCCTTCAATTATCGGGCTTCTACCGGTTACTTTGACCGTGAGTTAGACAAACATGCTATATATATATATATATATATATATATATATATATATATATAAAATGTAATGCAATCGAGAAGAAGAAATGAGAGAATAACAAATATTTAATTCTATTCTTTTGAATACAATTGCACTGGAAATTTTGTCGTGAAACATGACCTGCTATAGCCCGTACTAGCCCGGTCAACAATCAACATTCACATATTAAAAAAGGAGGACTAAAATAATGAAAACAAGTTTTGTAGGGTTTTCAGTACCTGTCCAAAAGGGGAGCAGAAGAAGAGGAGGGTCTCACATTACAGAGAGGGAGCTTTTTCTTCTTCTTCTTCTTCTTCTTCTCTCTCCTCTCCCTTTTCTGTCTAAAACTTGGTATGTCTTTTGAGTCCACTCGCACTCCCACATCAAATTGACCTAAATCTTGTTGTAATTTGTCGAATTTCCTTCCAATTTATGAGTGAAATTGTAGTGTGATCACACTGTACATTTTGTTATTATTTCTTTGCTTACCCACTCTTGATTGCTTCTTTTTGATATTCTCTGATCTGGGTTTGAATCATTTCAGTCTTTTTGAGCTTCAAGAGCAAGCTTTGAAGTGAACTTTTTGGGTATTAGGGAAGAAGATTGCTACCCATCATGTCATTTCATCATGATGATGGTGGTGGTATGAGTGAAAATGAAAAATACTGCTCTTTTGACCATAGAAAAAAGAGAGCAGATAAAGCACACCCAAAAGAAACTCATGAAGAAAAGATGTCCCCTTTGATGTGTATTCTTGAATCTTGATTGCAATGGTCAATGATAGAGATATATAGAGACTAGAGAGAGAGAGAGAGAAACAGATAGAGATAAAGAGTGTAAAACTCTTTTCTATCCTCTTTTTTCATCCACACGCTTCAAGTTTGGTTCTTTTAGATGTGCTGTGTCTTCAAGAAGACTAATTAGTTGCACAAAGGGTATTTGTGTTTCTAGGGCTTTGTCAGGTTTTTCACCAGGTGCTTGTGAAAATGCCGATGTATCAGCCATCTGGTAGGAGGAGAGATGGGGATGTGAGATTTGAAGTGGGCAGTGGTGGGCAGGTGTTGGATCTGGAAACTGCTGTGAAAGATGGGATTTTGGGTGGTGGTGATGGGATGCTCTGCCCCGGTGCTGCCGCCGTCCCCACCGGGGAGAAATTGGATCTGAAGAAGATGATTACGGAACTCGAGTCCATCGAGGTCCCTTCGGTCTTCATTTGCCCGATTTCCTTGGAACCAATGCAAGATCCTGTGACCCTTTGCACGGGGCAGACCTACGAGAGGTCCAACATTCTCAAATGGTTCTCCTTGGGGCACTTCACTTGCCCCACTACAATGCAAGAGCTTTGGGATGATTCTGTCACGCCAAACACCACCCTTTACCATTTGATTTACAGCTGGTTCTCGCAGAAGTATGTGGCGATGAAGAAGAGGTCAGAAGATGTGCAAGGGAGGGCTTTGGAGATGCTGGAGAAATTGAAGAAGGTCAAAGGACAAGCTAGGATTCAAACACTGAAGGAGCTGAGACTAGTTGTCACCACCCATGATTCAGCCAAGAAAACAGTGGTGGATAACAATGGGGTAAGTTTCATCTCTTCTTTACTGGGTCCTTTTACAATGCATGCAGTTGGGTCTGAGGCAATTGGGATTTTGGTTAATTTGGAACTGAATATTGATGCTAGAACTAATTTGATGCAACCCACAAAGATTTCTTTACTGGTGGACATATTGAATGAGGGGTCAATTGATACGAAAATCAATTGCACAAAGTTGATCGAGATGTTAATGGAGGGGAAGGATTCTGGAGCAGAATTTGTCTCAAGTTTGAGTCTTCTGGTTGGGGTAATGAGGTTAGTAAAGGACAGGAGACATGCAAATGGGGTATTAGCCGGACTCGGATTGTTGAAGAAGATCTGTTCACATGAACCAGTGAGGAGCTCAGTTGTGAGTATAGGGGTTGTTCCTCAATTGGTTGATATGTTACCCAATTTAAATGCAGAGTGCCTAGAGTTAGCCCTTTACGTCCTTGAAGTTCTGTCCACCCTACCAGAGGGAAGATTGGCTTTAAAGGATTGCCCTAGCACTATTCCCAACGTTGTCAAGTTGTTGATGAAGGTTTCAGAGAGTTGTACTCAGTTTGCTTTATCAATTTTGTGGGCAATTTGCAAGCTAGCGCCAGAAGAATGCTCGGCGCTTGCTGTTGATGCAGGTCTAGCAGCAAAGCTCCTTCTTGTAATTCAGAGTGGTTGCAATCCGGTCTTAAAGCAACGGTCATCTGAGTTGTTGAAACTCTGTAGTCTGAATTACACGGCTACCATCTTCATTTCCAAGTGTAAGCTAACAAGAACAATACATTGAAGGGAAGTGTAGAATTGTTCATATATACCGAGTCATTTTCCTTCTGCCTCGAAAAAATTGGAGCTGTAGAGCTTGCTGATCCGAGACGGTTGCAAAGAAAGTGAAACGGGTTCGAAGAGGTACCGTTTCTTAATGTCCTGTGCATATCAAAGAATTATGGTTTATTGTTGGTTCACGCGAAAACAAATCATAATGTGGATGGCTATGTGTTCCAATAAATGGCAAGTCTGTAATCCAATTTGATCCCTATCTCACTGTTGTGGTGCCGTTCAAATTCCTGCGAGCGCAATTGGCCTAATCTTTGCAATATTGTTGGGATGTGATTCAAGTGAACACTGGTGAATGGATATGAGGGAGTGGATAGGGCTGTGGCAGTTTGGGATTACAATCACAATTGTTGTTCTAGTTGAATTATTGGCTTCCCTGTTCCGTCTGTCCAAATCCTCCCTCATGGGGTCTTCCTAATTCAGTTTTGTTCATTTGTCAGTGGGATGTTTCACTTCGAGTCCCACCATTGTAGAGTTTTTGACCTTTCAACATTATTAGTTGATCTGTACAATGAATTTCCGTTCTTCATTTACTTGATAGCTACATACTTGCGCACTTTTGTTTTCACTTACTGCCATTCTGTGGATATCTCCTCTTTATCGTTCTAATTTTGGCGGATGCCCCTCGGGTCGCCATTATGATGATGCCTTCGCCTGCTCTATTTGGTACTGTTTTTCTACCATTACGATCTTTCTATTCGTGCTCTCAGTTCTTGCCAAAATAATAATAATAATAAAGAAAATAAAGTTGATGTTTTCTCAGTTGTATGAACTAATAGTTTTTCTCTGGAATTTTGGATGTTGTGAGTTGTGAGTTGTGAGCAGAAAGAGAAGAGAGTGGGTGAACAGAGACCGTCATCTCTGTTTGGTGATGACCATTGAGGCCAAAAGTGATTATGGGGTACAATTGTTGTTATCTGGAAAGTGCTGATGACGGGAAAAGCTTGTCAGTTGTCACCCTCACTCAAAACTGCTCAACTCAAGCTTTCTTCATCCAGGACTAGGAATGGCAAATTGAAAGTTGCAAGGGAACCTTCACTGACAGAACAGCTCTTCTAATTTTACCCTTACAAAGCCATTACTCACTATATTTACGTTATAGCTCCTACATACCTCAGATAAATGAGGTTAGATGGTAGCATGCAAATGCCACCACAAGCTAGGATTCTAAATGAACCCAATAGGCCTCCGGCTTGATACAGCAAGGCCGCGAGGCTTCTGCACGTTTTAGGCATATAGTCACATGGAGCCAATATGTCAAAATCCAGTAGTCTCTGCTCTGTAGTCGAGTAAAGAATGATTAAATACAAGTCATGCCTACTTTTTATTATAGATCTAAAACGGGAAAAGATTAAATGTTGAAGGAGTTAGTCATGTTGATTTCACGCACTTCTATCTCTCAAAATATTTTGTACCGAAAAGATTATGAACGCAACTTATTTGCAATGTTTTGCAATGTTCGTGAAGAGACTGTTTTTGCGTTCCGAATTCAAGTCGCAATGGCAGTTCTGCCGTGTTGAAGTCATCGGCGTATTTCCCTCTAGAAGGGGACTGCTACAAGGACAGTGACAATTAGGGGGCTGGGTCATGGGTGTTCCTGAGTTGGAGTTGTTAAATGGACACTTTGCCTGCTGCATTTTCTTGCGAGTGAGTGCTAGTTAGTGTTTGCTGTTCCAAGGCCATTACTTTGAGTTGAACTCTCCATGATTTATACACAGAATGGACGACCACGTTCTCTCCATGGGACCAGGGAGAAAAGGAAAAAGATAACCAAAGGAGGGTTGAAAAGAGCACCAGACACTACCTTACCTTAAAAGGAGAGTGGGCAACTAGTGTTTGTTGTCATTGGCAATTTTAGGATCTTTGACTGAGACCAAGTGGCCAGTGTATCTGTGAGGATTTCAAGAATGTCACTAAGCTTAGAGATGAAGCCACTCAAAGCTTTTGTTGCATTAAAATTCAAAAGTTTTGGGGTCACATTTGGAACCCATCTTTCTTTTGGCTACTAGGAACCAGTCTTACTAGAAACATTGTGAAGCACGATCGCTAAATAGACATTGACATAAAGTGAACGGGAGTCTAGGTGAATACAACTTTCATCTTTTGTTATTATTTCCAAAATAGCCATGTAAGGTAGATTGTTCGATTAGTACACAACGGTTCTCGACAGTCCGAGACCATAACTTTTTTTTAATTTTATAGACATTTTGTATGTTATCAAATGCAGAATTTGCTTTAGTTAATGTTTCTGTCGCTTTATCTTAATCAAGAAAGAGAGGGTCAAAACTTTGTTTACAGAGCTCTTCAAATTTCATTTATAGAGCCTTCTGAACATTTTTTTAATGCATTTATATTCATATTTGGTATATGGAGTTCTTAAATTGCGTTTGCTACTCAAATTGAAGTACAAGGCCTAGCAATTCTTCGCCTCAAAGTTAAAGTCTTCATCTGATTAACGAAAATACTTCGATATATCGGTGATAGTGATAACATAGTATAACCATTGAATGAAACGAGAGAATAATAGAAACTTAGCCCCTTATTATATAGGTATCCATTCGTCTCGCTAGATCTCACCCGCCTGTTATACGACGTTATTTTTATTAATGTTACGTTAATAATTTTCCCATGATTCGCCTAATATTAAAGTTAGAGTTTTGGCCTTAGCTACTAAATATCAAAGAGCACACTAACTTTGCACTTTTACCATTTCACGTCCTTGTGATCGGTGCTTAATGCCGGTGCGCATACGAAATGAAAACACCCGCTTCTTCGCTTAAAGTCCAAATTGTAGGCATAAATACATAATAACTTGTCATCTACATGAGATACTTTCACATCTACTCCTCCTCAGCCTTGTTGAATCACTAATAAAAAGATACTTTTAAATTAATATAAAAATTACATGATTTGAAATCATTAATTTCAAGCGTACAAAATTTTGGCTATCTTGACGATCTGTAAACTCCATATAGATGTCCCTATGATATGATCTGGATGGCTAGATGCTCGAATGTGAACAAGGTCATTTTCATGGGCAGCGGCTACGTTTTGTCATCACTGGCTCGCTGCACATAATTGAACTTCATCGTCTAAAACTAGGCTTAGGTTTAGGGTTTGTCTAGGTTGGCGCAAGATCCGAGGAAGATATAAAACGGCTGCTCTGCTTCACGTGGAGCTAAGCTAAGATTGCTGTGAGCATTATTCGTAAGACGTATATAATTTGAGTTCTATGTTTATGCATGTGATGTGATGGACAGAAGCAACTTTTGCTTATGAAGTTTTTTGACTTTCAAATCACTCAGCAAAAAAAAAAAAAAAAAAGTTGACGTTCATATCAGAAATGAAATACTACATGTTATACGGTTTATTTTGTCAAATCTTTGTAGAGTTTTTAATCCGAATCTTGTGATACGGATAAATTTTTTTGTACGAATTAGCATATGCTATGCGTCACCCACACTAGTTATATATGATCAATTTATTAAAGAATTGAGTTCTTACCCTATTGGATATGGACCAGATAATGTAATTGTATAGGGAAATTCTAATCCTATCATAAGAAAATAACCTCCACGCTCTATTTAAAAAAAAGGAGGTCTAGGTAAAGCTAAGCTCTCATGTCCAAAACACTACTCTTTATTTATTCTCCTTTTGGAAACTGATTTAGGCATCGAGGACCTTCTGTTGGACACCCCTTCTTGTCATAAATGTTGTTTGTGTCGTGTTGCATATCTTTCTGTTGTGTTAGAAAGACTTCTAGATTTCTTCCGCAACAGCTTGGCACCATCCTTGCGACCCAACTAGTCGTTCTTCAAAAGAACTAATGGCACAAATGCTAGATCGTTTGAATTGGTTGTATCGCGTAATTCTCTGCACCGCTAGTCAACCCCACAACTCAGGCAGTGAATCCCGTCGCTCCAGCGACCAACCTTCCTGTGCTTTTGAAAACAGATACACTGAATTTGAATCCTTGGAGATGGAGAGCCCCAGCCCCGGCTGCCCTTCTCGCGGTCAAGTGGCGTAGGCATGCAATACATGCCCTTCTTGCGGTCGAGTTACCTGCCCTTCTCGCCGGTCGAGTGGCTTAGGCATGCAATACCTATTCGATAGTTGTCGTGAACCACATACCCCCTTGGTAGGCAATCTGCTCCAAATTGCTTCGCCACCTAACGGCATGACTCGTACCAATTGCACACTAGAAATAGTTCACGCCACCGCTCCACAATCGAATTCCGCCAAATGTAAATATGGTTGCTACTGTCCAAGTCTTTTAACAATCTGCAGTATTCGCAAGCCTCCTTCAATTGCTCATAACAAAACTATCATTCACGTTGCCAATCTGTTCATTGATGATTGTTTTGTCCTCAACAGTAAGCAGATGCATCATGTGATCGTCAAGCAATGTCGCCACAAGCAGCCGACAAGTAGCAGTAAGCAATCTGTTTCGAATTGCTTCACCACGTAACGGCATGACTCGTACCGAACACACACTGGAACCAATTCACGTCACCGTTCCACAAATGAATCCCGCCAAATGTCAATATGGTTGCTACTATTCAAGCCCTTTAACAATCTGCAGATGCATCATTTGATCATCATGCAATGTCACCACAAGCAGCAGTAAGCAATCTGCTCTGAATTGCTCCACCGCCTAACGACATGACTCGTACGGACCGCACACTGGAACCTGTTCACGCCACTGCTCCACATACGAATCCCTCCAAATGTCAATATGGTTGCTACTATTCAAGCCCTTTAACAATCTGCAGAGAATTTGCAAGCCTCCTTTAATTGCTCACAACAAGCACATAGTTCACGCTGCCAATCTATTCATTGATGACTGTTTTATCCTCAGCAGTAAGCAAATACCTCATGTGATCATCATGAACTGTCGCCACAAGTAGCCGACTATCTACCTAGGCATATTGTCAGTGGACGACATTCTGACCGTACACACATTACTATCTCCGATGGTGAAGAGTGAGGAACCCAGAGACAATCACTCTGCAGATTATAGTTTGGACGTGCAATTATCCAACCCCTACGGCTTTATGTAGTGATGCCTTGAACGAATGAACCTCACAACTTCGGTGGTCAAAGGTTGTTTGTTCATCAAAGGCATCAAGCATTTCCTCATGTCTTTAGGATGCAAGGTGCTTCCTTTTGAATCTATGATGTCACTGACAATCCAGAAGAGTACTTGACTCGTTTTACCTCTTGCATGAACATCCATTTAGTCCTCGACCAAGGCTCTACGCACGTCTAGTTCTAGCGAACCATTGTTGGACTCAACTTTCCATAATAATTCTCCGGCGCTCTTCTGAACTGTGGAAGGCCCCAACGAACGCCTGAAGGCTTATTACCTGCGCTTCAATACCGAGAAACTCATTACAGATAATCTCAATCCCGAAGTCAATTTTGCTACCATCGCAAGGTTTAGTTTGTCCCGACTCTCCCCTCAGATTCTCGCTCAACAAGAGGTCTCTGCAGAACATGAAGGACTTCTTTGACCGCATTGAAAAATATCTTTGCACACGAAGAAGCATTTGCCACACATAAATGTCAAGATTGATAGGATTCAAAACCCTCCAACGACGGTGACAAGCGACAACTAAACAACACTTCGATTCGAAGTCCTTGGAAAAGTAGACCACTCTAACCACTTGTAACCCCCCAGAAATAAGGAGTTCCACCGCCCCGAACTTCTAGAGCGTTAACCTACCGGATCACATCAAATTTGTCAGATCATGTTCACCAACACATACTTCAAATCATCTAATTAGACATCAACTCAAAGTCCTCAAGTACAATATTACAAAACTACTTGAACTATTAAGATTTAGGTTCTTTACAAACTCGAGTTCTCATAGAACAAGTTAACAGTATTGACCCACATAGGGGTCTTACTATACAGTAGTGGTGGACTCTCCAAAATCTCACAGACTCTAAACCCTATTCCTGATCAATCTATTGTTGATCGAAACCTGCAGAAGGAAATCAAATGAAGGGTGAGCTTTTGAGAGTTCAGTAAAGTCGTACAAGGACTAACAAAGAATTACAAAATGATTCCAAAGAATCCATCCAACAAAAATTTTCAAAAAACACTTCGCACGATAAAAAAACTCAATGATTTCCAAAATGATCAAAATTCGTCATAAGTAGATACCAAATTAAAATAACAATCACGATGGTTTCCAAACGATCAGTAAAAGATCACTTCTAAAGTTATCATTTCAAAAGTACCATGAAAATTTCTCAAGGGAATTCAACACAAGCACAAATCCAATCATTTCTGCACACACCAATACACCAAATCCTCCAATACATAGAGATTACGAAATATATTCACAGATGCAATTCAATGATAATTTTTCAAGAGTTTCAAAAGAATCATAACTAATTCGATCAGATATCAAAGGAAAATTTTAGATATGATGCAGACAATCATAGATACACTGACTAATCCATCAAGGTACCAGCTCATACCAATGCACAGACTAGTTCATCAAGGTACTAGCCCATACCAATGCACCAACTAGTCTATCAAGGTACTAGCCATACCAATGCATTGACTAGTCCCTCAAGGTACTAGCTCATGTTAATGCACTAACTAGTCTATCAAGGTACTAGCCCATACTAATGCACCGACTAGCCCTTCAAGGTACTAGCCCATACTAATACACCGACTAGTCCATCAACGTACTAGCCCATATTAATGCACCGATTACTCCACTAGTCCATCAAGGTACTAGCCCATACTAATGCACCGACTAGTCCATCAAGGTACTAGCCCATACCAATGCACCATCTTATGTCAATGTACAGAACAATTCGATATAACATGTTATTCAATGCTCGATGGGTATTAGATAATGAACATCAATAAGAGTTTCTATAAACGCGTTAAAGCTCAATGAAAGATTTTTAAGGTAGTAATGAACTTGCATCAACATAATAGAGTCCAAATAAATAACGATGACAAATCAAAATAACATACGATTATCAAATTTGCTTGCAATAATAGGCGAGTATCACAAGATTTCTAAATAACCTATTCAGGTTCAATATTGGAGTTTTCTGGGCAATAACATGCTGATATCAATTCATACCTCAGAATTCGACATCAGTCATAAGGAAATCAAAGGAGTACTTACGAGTTATCAAAATAGGGGTTCGGATGAAAGTCCTTACTCAGGGTTCATATACAATCCCTTAACTGGATCCACAGCTAATTTATCATAACCAGAAGTCTTTAGCTTTAACTTAAAAGAGATGATCAAATCATCAGAACATAGTCTAAAATACAATATTATAACTTAATACTGACTCACACATGCTCCTAAAATGAACCTCCCTCACCGCGTATTAAAATTACCAAAATGCCCCTCTCAGACTTAAATCATCCAACGGCCTTCACGTAAGTAAAATCACCTAAATAACCTTATTGTATATCAATTTACGCAAAAATACATTTCTTAGGTCAAATTACCAAAATATCCCTTCGGAATGACAAATTATCAAAATATCCTCCGCTACACTTAAATCATCAAAATGATCTTTCTGTAAGTCAAATCACTAAAATATCCTTACCGTATGTAAATTTACTCAAAAATACCCTTTATGGATAAAATTACCCCCTTAGGGTAACAAATTACTAAAATACCCCAGGGGTTTTTGGCATCCGAAAAATTCTAAAAATATATTAAAATACTATTTTAAGCATCATGATATCATTTCTGGCTTAAAAGTATTTTAGAGAACTTTTGCCCGAAAATTCCGAACAACCGTAGCCTTGCACCTAAACAGTAAACATGACCGTAGAAGCATCATCGGGCTTTTCGACCTCTCTTTTCGCTAGCCTTTGGGCTTAGTTACTTTATTAAGATAAGAGTTATTCCCCCTTAGCTTCTGCTTCCATATTGGTCCCTTTCCGGTGTCTGAACCGAGCGTAAAGGTCAGATTCACGAAAAATATCTATCAACCTCAGAATGGCACGAAAATTTATATGATGAATCATACTAGTAAAATAAGATTTCATAAAATTTTCAGATTAAAATAACTTGATTTACTAGGTTAAATAATTTGCTATTTCTGTTTAATCGATGCCCTAATTTAGCATCTTTTGCGGACACCAAAAACTCCCAAAAAATTTCAGAGCGTAGGCCTCATAAAAATATTGGGGGTTACAGTTTTTTACTTTGTCTAATTTTGACCCTAGATATTTACAAAAGTTTGTGAAAAAAATGCCTAAGATAATTCCTACCTTTAGCGACAATAACACTTATTATTCACATTATTACTCACTAATGCACCTTAGTTGCACACACTCGTCTTCCTCCTTCAGTTAGCCGAGACCCACTTCATTCACACTTATACAACTCACAAACCCACACTCCAATCATCTAAACACATTCCAATACTTAAAACATAATCTAACATCACTAATTTACAAAATTCACACACTTTTACACATAGTCAACACCCAATCTTTCACCCGAAACACTCAAGCATACACACCAATAGCATGGCTGTACAGCCAAGTTCATGTCACTTACACCTACTGCACAGTGTCCAAAAATGCACACCAAACCCGCAAACACACACTAGATCTAGAGATGTTAAAAGGGCTGGGCGGCCCTCAAGCTGGCCCGACTCGGCCCGAAAAAAGCCCGGGCTGGCCCGGCCCTCAAATGAACAGTGCAGGCCCTTAAAAAAAGGGCTTTGGACCTGGGCTTGGACAAGGTCGAGGTTTCACCCAAAATGGCCAGGGCCAAAAAAAAAATCCCAAAAAAGCCTGGCCCGAAAAAAGCCCTAAATTGGCCCGGATTTCGACCCTTTTATGGCCCTAAATTCGGCCCTTTTTTTGGCCCTAAAGTGGGCTGGCCCACTTATTTTCAAATTTTATTTTCCCTCCCCTTTTCCCCCCAATGGCCATATTCCCCAATAATTCAAAAAAATTCACTTTTACCCCCCCCCCCCCAAATTATATAACGGCTAGGTTGGGGGGTATTTTGGTCCAAGTTAATTTTTTCAAATCTTTTAAGTTTTTTACACTTTTACCCTCCCCAACAACTATAAACGGCTAGTTGTAAGGGGCATTTTGGTCTTTTGTGGACTTTAAAAAATTTATAAATTCACACCATTCCATCCTAATTTTTCACACCAATCTTCTTACTCTCTCTTATCTAAACATTCTACATTTTTACAAGCTTTACTACTATTTTCCTCTCTAAATGCTACTCTTTTTTAATTACTACTCTTGTTTACATTAGTATTCTTGCTTTGTTTACATTAGTATTCTTGCTAAATTCAAATTACTAGCTACTCCTCTTATTCATGTGTTCTCTCTAATTATTTTGTTTACTAATTAGCTTTTAGTGAATTGTTATTTATTAATTACTATTACCAAAAAAATTTAATTACTAACTTTCTCCAATTCTGAATCACTAATTATTCTTATTCCTATGTTACTTTTTAGTTCTTTTTAATCGTTATTTCTAATTACTTATTACTATTCTAGTTTTATTTTTCAATCCAATAAAAAAATTTAACGTCAAATATGGTTGGATTACTGAAGAAATTGAAACGTGGATCATCATCGCGAAAAACATGACTCGATGCACAAGCAGCACAAGCACCATCACCACGGCCATCACAAACACCAATCCAAGCACCACCACAACCATTCGTTCCTGGACGAATGAGTACAGGCTGTATGATAGATACTCAAGTCAATTGGGAGTTCAATCAAAACATTCCAGATTTTGAATACACGCCTTCACAAGATAGCCCGCATTTTAGTCAAGGACGCAGCTCGGTTGGCGAAGCTACTACTCCGTGGCATAATGTTAACCCGATGAGTGGTCATGATGGAGAAGGGTCGAGCAATCCTTTCGATAGTCAGTCAGAAGTCCTAAAGGTGAAAAAAAGAAAGCCGAGTGTTGGAATCATTTTGATGAAATTGTGGTGGACGGCGTCCAAAAAGCTTGATGTAAGTATTGCGCTAAATTATTTTCTACTGGTAGTGGTAATGGACATCTTAACAGGCATTACCTCCGGTGTGCACCTTGACAAGGCCACGTCGAACCTACCCAAACGCAGTTATCTTTTGACGGTAAGTTATTTGTTTATAATCAGCGAGAGCAAAGAGACAGTCTCGCTGAATTTGTTATTCATGATGAACAAGCCTTTAGTTTTGCCGATAATTCTAAGCACTCTAGATATATGAACACCTACGTACAACCTTTGTACAAAAAGGTTCATAGAAACACAACTAGATCCGATGCACTCTGGCAGTATTATGTTGCTAAAGCACGTCTAATTGATTATTTCGATCATTTTGACGGTAGAGTTAGTCTTACTTTTGATATTTGACAATCTCCGTTTACTTTTGTTAATTATGCTTGTGTGACGGCTCATTGGATTGATATTGATTGGGTTATGAACAAAAGAATCATCGCATTTGAACTATTTCCTTTTCCGCATGATGTAAATAATGTTACTAGTATTATAATTAATGCATGTACCACATTTAAAATAAAGAATAAGATTATGAGTGTTAGTTTTGATAACGCTTCTAATACTAAAGCTGTTGTTGCAGCTTTAAATGAGACCCTTCATCCTGTACTTGATGGTAAATTATTTCATGTTTGCTGTGTTTGTCACATTATTAATTTAATTGTTCAAGATGGTTTAGCTGATGCAGGAGATATTCTTCTCAAAATGAGGGGTATGACAGCGTTTGTTAACAGTTCGGGCCCTCGAACACAACAATTTAAAACGCTTTGTGTTCATTATAATATGCCTCGCAGGAGACCACTTACAGATGTGGCCCACAGGTGGAACTCTACATACCTTATGCTTTTACATATTTTGGCATACAAAGAAGTCTATACGCATTTTCTACTAACCATATTCCCAGCCAGCTTGCAAACTCAGGCAGAATGGCAGATGGTTACATACCTAGCTGAATTTTAGGAGTATTCTACACATTTACCAATTTATTGTCTGGTACGTACTATCCCACCTCTCCTATCGCTATAATAGAAATTTTCAAGATGACTACAATGTTAACAAAATGGAGATATATGGACCCTTTCAACAAATAGTAAAAGAGATGGATAAAAAATTTAATAAATATTGGAAGAAATTGCCTGTTATTTTTGCTGTGGCTACTTGTTTAGATCCTAAGTTAAAATTGCATAGCGTGAACGTTTCGATACAAGAGATTACAAAACTAATGAACTACACACAAGAGGAAACGACTACACTCACAACGAAAGTGAGTAAGGAATTCGAGGATCTGTTCAACCTCAATCAGTGTTATAAAAGGCGCGCCTAGGCGCAAGGCGCAGCTAGGCGCACAAAGCGCGCCTCGCCTAGGCCTAGGTGCAACGCCTTCAATAAGGCACACGCCTTGTGCGCCCAGTTGCTCAGGCGCTAGGCGCATAGCGGGGCGGGAGGCGCAAAGGAAGGAGCACAATGTGTAACCGTACGATTTGGCTTCTTGTCTTCACGTGGACCGTTGATTTCTCTTTTAGTATTTTACCCTTTTTGTCTTTACCAAGTCAAAACACTTTTTTAAAGACTAAAATATAAAACCTAACTAATTTGTTAGCGATAAAACACTTTTTATCGCTAATTGCTCACCAACTACGTTAACCTTTCTGTGAAAGCTGTTGAAGACAGAGCACACATGGTTAAATTAGGAGACCTAACTGATTTGTTAGCTTCACTTTATATTGTTCATAAGGCCAAAGCTCAGTCTTGAAAAAAGATTTGAATTTTTAGTCCCTATATTATGCCCATTCCCATTGAGATCGATCTAATTTTTAAAAGTAGAATTTATTTTTATTGTTGGAAGCTTGTTAAATTAGAATGTTGGTAATTGAAACTTTCTCTAATGTTTAGAAGTTTGTTAATTGTCATGTTCTAAATTTTTTTTACTTAATTTTTTATTTAATGCACTTTTATTTATTTATTTTTATATATTTTAATATTACGCCTTGCTTCGAAAAGGCGCTCACCTGCGCCTTGCGCCTAGGCTCCAGGGACCTTTTGCGCCTTCGGTGCGCCTGCGCCTGTAATAACATTGACCTCTATCATAGTTTCTCTGACGTGCGAGGGCGAGCTTCATCATCGACTAGCGAGATGTATTATGTATCATACCTTAAGGGCAATGGACATTTAGTAGCAAGACAACTGTCAGGTGAAGGTACTCCTAATACGGCAGGTTTGTCTACTTTTTCCTCTTTTAATAAGATTGATTTATATTCTAATTCTAATCATTATGCTAATTTATCAATGCAAGAACAAGTTAATTTTAATTTGTTAAAATTTTAAAAACAAAATCAGAACATGTATATAACTGTATCCCAAATTGCATGGGATGTACTGCCGGTGCAAGCCTCCACGGTTGCTTCAGAGTCGGCATTTTCAGTGAGCGGGAGATTTTGGATGACAGGAGGAGTCATCTTAACCCCGAGTCGCTCGAGCTATGTGTATGTTTGAAGGATTATCTTGATGCGAAATACCGTGAGTAAGATAAACCTATTGATGATAGGAAGAGCAGTGACTCGGACGTTGAAATACTTTGTGATGATTAGGTAGTTTCTTTTTATTTTTCATTTCTCAAGTTTTTAGAATAAATTTTTTCACAAAATATATATTTATATATATATATATATATATATATATATATATATATGTATATATAGAGAATAAGTTTTTACAAGCAAGATAGATATTTTTTCATAGATGTAAAAAAAAAATAGGTAACTTCGCATGTTTGTTTACAAGCAGCCGGTCCCAAGCCTGGATAAAAGGATGAGGGCCTATGAATAAATTTATCTTCAATTTAACTCCATCTGTTTGAATATTTGAATGCTAGAAATATTTATTGTATATACACATATTACTACATATATGTGCGGGTCTATGAATTTTTAGTTGTTTTATTTACTTGTATACACATGTATATGTGGTAATATGTATATTATATACACTCATTATTACATTGCAATTTGCTTACATAATTACAAAAAATTATGGCAATTAAAGTATTTACCATGAATAACAAGAAATTAGAGAGAGAGAGAGAGAGAGATTGGGCCGGGGCCCTACCCTAAATATAGGGCCTAGGGCCAGGGCTTGGACTGGGCCTAGATATTCTATTATTCTGGCCCCGCCCCAGCCCTTTTTCGCTGTTGGCCTGCTGGGCCTGGGCTGGGCCGGCCTAAGCCTACCACTTTGACATCACTAACTAGATCACACATACGAGGGATTTGAGGGATTACCTCTGAAAAAGTCTCGAATTCCCTCCTTTTTTTCCTATTTTTTCCCTTCCCGCAGCTGCCCAGTTTCCCTGTTTAGTGTTATTCGTTACTGTTGGCAGATCGGAGGTTGGTCGCATCCATCTACTCCCTTGTGTACTCGACCGTGTGCGCTGGCTGCTGTGCCAAGATTATAAGGAAATAGAGTTGCCCCCTTACTAACAGCAATTGCTTTTGATGCAGTGGTAAGCGCTTGATCCTAACAATTGGTATCAGAGCAAGTCGCAGGTTCAAGTCCCCCGGGGTGTATCTGGGGAAGGGATTGTTGGCAGATCGGAGGTTGGTCGCGTCCATCTACTCCCTTGTGTACTCGACCGTGTGCGCTGGCTGCTATGCCAGTATTATAAGGAAATAAAGTTGCACCCTTACTAACAGCAATTGCTTTTGGTGCAATGGTAAGCGCTTGATCCTAACAATTACTATTTTGTTATTTTTGTTTTCCTCCCCAAAAGTTTTTTTTTCTAAAACTTATCCCCCTACTTTTGTTTATAATATAAATTCATTAGTCATAACTAGGAAGTAGGTGAAATCTTATTAACCCAAATTTTCTAAAAAATTGACACATAATACATACTTTCAAGAATTACAAATTAATCCCTCAAGTTTTCATATTTGCAAAATAGCCCCCCCCCCCAAATTTCACATAATTACATTTAAGCCTCAAATTTTTTTTAATCCTTATTAATTAAATTAAATGTCACTAAACACATATAATATCACTCATTTCATTATTTTTTGTCACCAAAACCATAATTTGTATTTACGCCCCCAGAGTTTTCCAAAATTGCACAATAGCCCTCCAAAATTTTCATATTTACGAAAATTGCCCGGAAGTTTCAAAAATTTCTTTATTGTCCAAAAATTATTTTAAGCTTCGATACTCTACTAGTACCCGAGCATTACTCAAATTTAATGTATGTCTATTTTTCAGAGCACCGATGATTATTTTTACCCGCTCTCAAAGTTCAGGATATTACACCACTTCACTCGAGCAAATCCTCAACAATATCAAGAATCAAGATCTCCTCCGTTGGCTAGGTCCGATGAGCTCTCCTTCCTTCTGAGATGCGATGTCAACAACTTTATTGCCACTTCCATAAGGATCATGGCCACCGCATAGAGGATTGCAAGGTATTCAGTGAAGAAATTGATAGCCTTATTGCTCATAAATATCTCAAAGACTTTTGTCCACATTCTTGGA
This sequence comes from Escallonia herrerae, assembly GCA_033070095.1. Classification (NCBI taxonomy): domain Eukaryota; kingdom Viridiplantae; phylum Streptophyta; class Magnoliopsida; order Escalloniales; family Escalloniaceae; genus Escallonia; species Escallonia herrerae. The sequence continues at coordinate 93,249 of JAVXUP010001912.1, read as the reverse complement.
AAGGGAAATGGAAAAAACTACCGCTGGAACAAAAATAAGCTGAAGGCTTAGGAAGATGCACCCAAGGATGCTTTTCCGATGATCAATATAATTTTAGGTACACTGTTTTTCCAGAGGTGCTTCACAAGAGCACGCAAAGCATGCGCGCACCTAGTAAAACTGACTCAAGACCCTCCTAAGTGCTCTAAATATTTAATCTATTCATGAAGACTCTGCTTTGAAGGGAGTACAACACCCACATGACGATGATGTGGTCCTCGCACTTTGGATAGATGCTTTCGACATTAAAGTCTACTCATAAACAACTATTGTTCCACAAATCTTTTGTTCTTCGACGCCTTTCAACAGCTGAACCTCCCTCGAGAGATGCTAAGCCCTGTACAATCGCCACTCTTTGGTTTTGTCGGTAATTCAGTAAGAATCGAGGGCTCTCTCGCCCTCTCTTTGGCAGCCGCCACACCAGCTTGTCCAGACCATTGATTTTTTGGTTCTCAATGTGCCTTCTTAATACAATACAATATTACGATGACCAAGCCTCAATAAGTCACAAGTTATTATCTCCACTTATCACCTAAAGAGGAAGTTCCCAAGGGAACAAAGAGTCGTAAAAATCAAATGATACTGATCGTAGGTAGATGTTGTTATGTCTCTACCTACAAGTGGAAAAAAGCCGTGCTCATCAAAGATCAGTGTGACGAAGAACAATGAAGAAAGGTGAACCCGCAAGTTACTTGATTCCATCCCCATCTTTCCAGGCTATAAAGACAAGGTCATCCTTATTGGCTCCACAGTACTAGGCAAGCTTCGCAAAAAGGTCGTCTCTTTTTATGAAGCGACCTTGACACATTTGCATCTGACCGCGACAGATATGCTCGGTATTGACCCTAGCATCATATGCCATTGCCTCAGGATATGCAGCCTGGTTCACACAAGAGATGGATTATCCATGATGGATCTTCAACGAGGTCATGGTTCCAAAACCCCATGATACATGGCGCATTTGTATAGACTTTAACTTCTTAACCTTCACCTTTGCTTTGACATTGTGATTGATGCTACTTCCAATAATTATTAAGCTTCTTGGATGCCTTTTTAGGCTACAATCAAATTCGGATGCACGAAGACTATAACCTAATGAGCTTCATCACTGATGAATGACTCTTATATTATAAGGTCATTCCGTTCGGATTGAAGAATGCTGGTGCCACTTGTCGGTGCTTGGCTGGTTGACAAGTTGTTCAAACTCCTCATAAATAAGAACACGAAAGTCCATGTCAGTGATATACTCGTTAAAAACCTAAAGGCCCAAATAATAATAAAGACTTTCGTTAGTGCTTTGACATCCTCCACACCTATCTCACCACAAGAAAAAGGCTATTTAGCTACGGATTTTTAGCGACTGAGAAAAATCCGTCGCTAAAAGTCATTTCAGCGACGGCAAATACCGTTGGTAAAAGTCTGTCACAAAAAACTTTTACCGACGATACAAACCGTCGGTAAAAATCTTTACCGACGGGAATTTAGCGACGAATTTCTCGTGGCTAAAATATTTTTTAAAATTTCCTATTTTAAGTCACCCTTTTAAAATTTAGTAGAAATTTTTTACTAACGGATTGTTTCTGTAGGTACAAATTCCATAGCTAAAACTACACTTTATGCAACGGACTTTTAGCGATGGAATATACCGTTGCTAAAGTATCCGTCGCTAAAAGTCTTAACTTTATGCAACGGATTTTTAGCGACGGAATGTTTTCCGTCGCTAAAAGTCCTGATATAAATATCTACTTTACTTTCTTTTCTCTCTCCCTGTTTTCTCTCTCTCTCTCTTTCTCTCTCACTCACCGGCCGTTTTTTCCCCCGGCGATCCCCCCTGGTGACACCCTCCCCCCACTCGCCCCCTCCCGCAGGTGACAGCCCCCACGACGTCATGCCCCTCTACAGCTCCAGTGGCCCTCCACTGCCGCACTACCACCGTCGCCGCACCACCACCGTCGCCGGTATGTCCATCTTACCCTAATTGTTTTTTAATGTATGTGGTTTAATGCACGTGAGTTTGAATTCAATATAATGTGGTTAATTATTTTGAGTTTGAGTCTAACAACCCTAATTAAACCTTAACTAATTAAACCCGATAAACCTTAGCTAAACCCTAGTTAACCTAATTAGGGTTAATTAAGATTAATCCCATAAACCTTAACCAAACCCTAATTAACAATAATAAGCCCTAATCCAATCGAACCCTAAATTGAACTAATTGATCCCTAAATTGAATGCCCCAATTCAACCAAACTCTAAATTGAATTAATAGAACCTCCTAAATGAACCCTAAATTGAAGTAATTGAATCCTAAATTGAATGCCTTAATCGAATGGAACCCTAAATTTAATGCCCTAATCCAACCGAACCCTAAATTGAACTTATTTAACCCTAATTGAACCATAAATTGAATGCCTCAATTCAACCGAGCACTAAATTAAAGTAATTGAACCATAATTAAATCCTAAATTGATGTAATTGAACCATAATTAAACTCTAAATTGAATGGCCTAATCGAATTGAACCCGAAATTAAACTAATTGAACCCCTAATTGAATTCTAAATTGAATGCCTTAATCGAATCGAACTCTAATTTAAACTAATTGAACCCTAAATTGAATGCTCCAATTCAACCGAGAATTAAATTGAAGTAATTAAACCATAATTGAACCCTAAATTGATGTAATTTAACCCTAAATTGAATGGCCTAATTGAATCGAACCCTAAATTAAACTAATTGAACCCTAAATTGAATGCCCTAATACAATCGAACCAACCCCCTAATTGAACCATAAATTGAAGTAACTGAACCCCCTAATTGAACCCTAAATTAATTGCTCTAATCGAATCGAACACCAAATTGAAATACTTCAAGCGCATCAGATATGTGCTTTTTGAACAATTTTCCCATTTGAACATTGATCATTTGTTTGATAATTTTAGGTTGTTAATTGTGCATTTGAGAATTGTGATTATTGATCGATGATTTTAGGTTGTTAATTGATGATTTTAGGTTATTAGCTGTGCATTTGAAGTAATTGAGATTATTAATTGATGATTTTAGGTTGTTAATTGATGATTTTAGATTGTTAATTGTGCATTGAGCATTTGAGATATTAAGATTGTTAACGGAGGATGAGACCCAATTGGATAGAATGTGTAATTTTTATTGCATTGAGCATTTGAGAATTGAGATTATTGACAGAGGATGGGACCCAATTGAATTGAATGTGTAATATTTATTAATTTTTATTGCATTGAACATTTGAGAATTGAGAATTAAGATTGTTGACGGAGGATGGGACCCAATTGGATTAAGATCCCCGTTAGGTAGCACAGACACGGACACCGTGTCCTATCGATACCGACACCGAAACAACATATTTTAGCTTTATACTTGTGGACACCGGCCTCTTCAATGGGTGTTCGGCACCTCTTCAATGAGTGTCTGACACTGTGTCCAGCAATTGAAAAATAAATCAATGTCTTCGAACACCGCTGAGAGGTGTCGGATACTTGTCTGGATGTCTCGATGAGGTGTCGAGGTGTCGGTAGGTCACGGACACCTCGTCCGATCGACACTGACACCGAAAAATGTCACTTTTGGCTTTATACTTGTGGACACCTCTTCAAAGGGTGACAGACACCTCTTCAAGGGGTAACGGACACGGTGTCTGGCATTTAAAATAAATTAATGACTTCGGACGTGTTCGAAGGTGTCGGGTACACATCCGGAGGTGTCGGACACATGTCCGGAGGTGTCCGACACGTTATTGAATGCCTTACAAGAGGGGTTCACGTTTGATTCGCCTGATCATCAGGCACTGGGGCGGTAGGCCTTCTTTGCTTTCATCGGCAAGAATTACCGCCGATGGCTCCACGACTCATGAGACTGCGTGAAGAAGATGTTGTCCGAGGGTGCCCCGATGACGAAGATGAAGACATATCACCCACATTGGATATCTCCGACTGTATGGGGGGAGATGATAGGTCAGTGGGCTGCGGATCCAGGCTGGGACGCCAAGAGTAAGAGTGGGGCCGTGAACAAACAGAACAAAGATCTGACACACACGGGGGGGTCGATGCCACATGACATCATCTGACACATGAATGCGGTCCAGAACCCGGATCTGGAGGAGGATGAGATCGTAGCTCTGACATATAATCAGACGCACATGCAGAAGAAAGACAAGGAAGAGGCGCACCGGGCCAGCGACTATGTTTTGGATATTGCCCTAACATATCTTTAAATCATTATTTTTGCAGGTCTCGTATGAATAGATTAGGGGTCCGAGCAGCAGTCCGGACAGCCATCAGCATCCACTAATACGGGTGTGAGTACTGGGGCGTTGAAGCGATGGCTGGATACGATGGAGGTCGTAAATTGGCCAAAAGGCCGCATCCATGGCCTGCCTAGCACGATTGCTCGTGCCGTGATAGGAGCGTCCTCACCCCCCGCTGTCCCTCCATAGACACTGGCTCCTTGGCATCCGTTGGATGAGGAGGAGATCTAACGCATTGCTACGGTGGTGTTGAGAATGATCAGGGAGCATGATCAGCAGGGTATCCCTGCTGGACATGCCAAGCCAGCCCCGGATCAGCAGGATCCAGATCCAGGACTCAGCAATCCCTGATGAGCCCCTTCTCGTGCCCGGCCCCAACTTGTCCCCCCCCCTCCCCCGCCCGGCTTGTACTCTTCTCCCCTCTCCTAACCGGCTGTACCCGATTCCTGACTTGTTCATCACGAGTTTTTTTATAATAAATATTTTTTATGATTGATTATATATATATTTCTTTGTATATTGATTATTATGTGTTGTTGTTGAGAATTGAAATATTTATTACAAGTTCGGGTAATAGAAAAAATAAAAAAAAATTGACTTTTGGCTACGGATTAATTCCATCACTAAAAGTGTCCTACTATCAGTTTTTTAGCAACAGCATATTCCATAGCCAAAAGGCTTATTTAGCGACGGAATGTTCCGTCTCAAAAAATAATTAGCGACGGATATTCCGTCTCTAATTTCACAAAACAGAAAATAAATTAAAATACGTAAAACATAATTAGCGACGGATATTCCATCTCTAAATAGTAAATATCTCTGTCGCTAAAAATTCAATTTTAGACGACGGATTTGAAAATTTCGTCGCCAAACTTTTAGTTACGGGCTTTTACACGAGGGACTTTTAGCGACGATAAATCCGTCGCAAAAACTATTAGCTATGGATTTTGGGCTTTTAGCGACGGATTATCCCGTAGGTAAAAGCCTTTTTTTTTTAGTGTATCAGATGAAGCTCAACCCGCTTAAGTATGCTTTCAGCATTGAGTCCTGTAAATTTTTAGGATTCCTCGTCTCCAGTTATGGAATCAAAGCCAATTCAGAAAAGATAGCCACTATCCAAAATATGGCTCCACCCTGTTACATCAAGACGTGCAGGTTTTAACCGGGCGCATGGCGACACTTAGTCGCTGCTCGTCCAAATCAGCTCAGTGTTGCTTTTCATTCTTTGAGGCGCTTGAAACATTGAACCAATTTGAGTGACGCCAGAATGTCAAGCCTCTTTTCATCAGCCTAAAGCTTTCCTAACGAACTACAACTGAAGATATCCTTTACAAGTCATCGTTTGCTCTTCCTTAACTACATTGCCTAACTTCGAAAGAGTCCAAATACGCTTTGCACGAGGTAAACGAGGGGATCCGTGGCCAACACTTGGGTGCAGGAGCACTAAAATACAGTGCGCCAAGATTACTATTGGCCTAGCATACACCAGGATGCACTCAAGATAATGAATGCTTTGATCCAACTCAAAATAATGATGATCTCTGCTCCAACCTGGATTTCATCAAAGAAATATGCTGAAGCGCTTGGCTCTGCATGACGAGCGACGGTGGCGGTGGCAGGGGTGATGGGGGGTGGCGGTAGGGGCTGCGGGGCTGCGGCGGGGTGGCGGCGGCGACAGCGACAGTGGCGGTGGTCTTAAGATAAAAAGCAAAACTGGAAACCGAAAACTCTAAAATGAGAGTTTTCAAAAACAGCTCTCTTTTAAAAATTGGTTTTCAAAACATAAGGAAAAAGAAAACGAAAATTGTGTGCGAAACGCGTTTATTTTCCTCCAGTTTACAAAACTGAAAATTTAAGTGATTTCAAATGTTACCTAAGACTCTCATTCAACGTGGACAGACTCCTCAATATTTAATAAATTATTACTAATAATATACTAGTTTATTTACTTACATGTTGTATTTTGAAGCTTATTAATCCGTACATGGTAGATTTGAAAATTTTCATGGATTGAAATCACAATTTCAGACCATAAAAGTGTGGTCTCAGATCACATTTCCAAATGAAAAAGTTCAAAAAAAATCATAAATGTGTAAATCATGGTTTGAAATCACCCTTTCTCATAAAACATATTTCAAAACCACATTTTTTCCCGTCTGAAATCGATGTGAAAAACACGTTTTTAAAATTACCAGACATCGATAAATAAAGTTCAAAATGACGTATATAGATAAATAAGCTATTAAACTACATTATTAGGGCCAAAAAATTGACTGCGTTTTTCTTTTGAAGACCCTAATTTTCCTAATGTGCCGTTGCCTCATGAATAGGATAAATATTGACTTGACGAGCATAAATCAATTTGCACTGTCAAATATCCAGCCAACAACCTTCATACAAGTATAAAAGCAGCTCAAAGTGTAATGGGCTAATTACATCAAGCTCCCCTTGACATGGTGAAATTTTGTTTAACTAGTGTTAATCGTGCCTAACATTGGCACGAGTTCTCTCTTCTTGCTCTGATTTTGGATATGTCGACTAGTTTTCAGAACTACAGAAATACATGTCAAATTTTGTCTGAAGTTGATGCGCTGCCTTTTCAGAGAACTCTCCGTTGAGCCCTGAGGGAAGTACAAATCAGAATGCAAATTGTTCACATGGAGAAGAGTAGTTTCTTTGCTTCCTTCCGTTTTGTACCAAAAAATAAAGTCTACTTGCTTAAATTGGAACGAGACCTTCTAACCCAAAAAATTTCATCTTTCATATCAAAAAATTGAATCGTACACTGAGTACATGATATCTTCAACTCAAAACTTTCACCCAGTGTAACAAAATATAGAGCATTGTGCAGTATGAACGTGTACCAATCACTTTTTCTTTGCTTTTTGTCATCCTTGTGCAAGGTAGTCTCCGATCAAATCAACATTGGGAGGACAAGGGCATCAGTTGATTCGATTATGTCTTGCCCTTCAAAATCCACTCATGGATTCCCAGAGCTGGACATCGATGTATGCTTGAGGGTTTAGCAACTTCTTGATCCCTTGGTCGCAATATAACTGTGAAGATCAATCATTGCATGCATAAGCCGCTTCTCGCTTACCAGAATTTGAGTCACGAGCTTTTGCTTGAAATGTCAAAATCATTTAAGACTATCTTTGATTTTTGGGCATCGTACAATCATCATCATCCTCAAGATCACTGAATGTAACATCATCGTCGGTTCCCACAAGAATAGCGGTTCTGCTGTACCCCTCCAACTCTGAATCTTCATCCAGCCATGCATCCCCATCGTCGCTGTAATCCTGAATTCGTGCATTACACGAGGGACCAACCAGAACCTGTTCATCCCAGGTCCCTGTCATCTGCTCCACTTTGATAACGGACTTGTCAATGATCTGAATATCCGTACTGAGAGGGTGTTTCTCGATCTCAAGTTCTGTTCTTACGTACTCAACTGTTGTTTCTGAAACAGATGCCCTAAATGACGTACTCTGAGGAGTAGGAAATGAATTAGGATGGAAACCTTCCTGTATTGAACCACCACCCTCTTTCAAACTTGAAGTATCTCTTTTATACCAATCCACCTCTGGCTTTGTTCGCTTTTGTAGCTCCTGCATCCAAATAGATCTTGCCAACACTATCTGCAATGCAACAGGTGTTTCAGCCTATTAGCTGTGTTTCATCTGAAAAAGTTTCAACTCTCTCCCTCTCTCCCCAAAATCATCATTTTAAAATGATTAGTCCAGTACATGCCTTACACTCGATGTTTATGACTAGTTTCAATCACGATACTGATGCACTAATTAAGTTGCTACAGTCAACCTTCCACAGAGGGCTACTTAACCTATTAATGTAGCCAAAGAAAGACCCCTTGAGTGATAAGAAAACATAAAATTCAGTAAATAACAAACACACAAACTCGCTCAGGTTAATTCGTTTCTGCTCAAAATACAGGGACCTCTATATAGGTAGAATGGAACAGCACACTAGATGGAGAGTAACAAGGTTCACCCTAAGAGCCAGGATCGTGAAAAATTGTTCTGGGGATTTTACTGAAAGCGTATAGATAGCAACCATGTGCTGCTAAAATCGTGGGATCCTGCTGTTTGCAATTGATGGTTCCAAGATTTCAGCACAACAGCACATGTTGCGCTATAATCGTGGATTCTTGTAATACATCCCAGAAATTGGGCAAAATAGGCTCCAGATGGTCCATCAGCGAATTACAATTAGAATGATGAAAAGTTTTCATCATTGTTTTAGCTTTAAACTTGGATAAACTAATTTCCTTGCTTCATTTACAAGCGAGTTTGAGAAAGATTTTTTAATTTATGATGGCTCCCATAGCAAAATGAGGTTGTTATTAGCAACTAATAATGCCTACCACCAGGGAGCTGCAACCAGTGGCAGCACCTAGTTACTAAACGCAATAGGAAATGAGCCCAAGTTCTCTTTCCAAGGGATAGAAACTTCAGCAGATGCATCGACTAATTTCCTTCTGGAATGAGAGAAGGCTGACTTAAAAGCCTTGGCTGCTTGAGCTAGAAATATTGAGATCTAGAACTTTAAGGAATGGTCACATAAGACAAGTGAGATGCCACATTAAGATTACCTGGGAAGTCGATAAAAGTTCAGCATCCTGCTTATTGAGCCTGGAGTGCAGAAGAACAAAGTATACCTTCCAAAAGTAACCCTCGCTCATGTGGGCTGGACAAAGTTCAATTCTGAGAGCAGCTAATCTAGGCGCTAAACATTCAACAGCCATAGCATGCTTGCATTGGGCATCGGACATATTAAAATCTAAAACAAGGAAAAGAAGGGTGGATGGTCAAATATCGGCAATTACATGCACACGGTCTGAATGGACCATTACAGCGTTTTATACAATTAAACAAAGCTGACTAGAGACTTGGAAAATGGCGGGCCGTATACTGTTACCTATGTATATCAGCCAATTGTGTCAACCAATTAGGTAGACCTGCCACATGATTAGTAACCAGGGCATGTGTGATCATAAAAGGCAAACCTGTAAAGTGTTGGTGTTATATTAACGGTTCATGCCATGAAGGTTGTCCTCCATATTATGATAGCTAATCAATGTCAAAGAAATGTAGTGGAAATAATAGGTCGGCAGCTCAAAAAGTAAGGTACCCTTCCATTTGGTATGTTTCTTCCCCCTCATCTTTCTACGATGGGTGATATAAAGAAAAGAGTTGATTCAAGCCGATAAAGTAACACTGCTATCTAGATGTGATAGGTTGCATCCTACCGCAATTAGCCCCACTAAAGCAAAGTTGACCGTATAGAAAACCAACAATGGAACCAAGGATACTGCCACTAAAAAACATATCCTATTTACAAGCTGATCAAACCATTCCAAGTACAAATCTTGGATATCGCTTCAACACTAAGAATTCTCTAAACGAGATCACCACTTTAGTGAAAATGAACAAAGAAACCCTTTTTGGCCACCATGACTCCTCTCTAAAAGACTATTCCTCTGACCAAAATCTCCACGTGTTTGGGCCAAAGCTCATGAAGAGTGGGACGTTCACCTATCTGTCATCTATGCTAGACATCTAACATAAACATTCCCCATGGTAGTATGAGGGATACAGTTTAAGGGACTTAACTGAGGAAAAAGGGACTGCAATTACATAGGAGAAACAAGGAACAGGCAAAAATAATGCAAACGCACACACTAGTATCAACTGAATTAGCCGTTGCACCTTACTTCGGCACAGAAGAAACCTGCTATGGAATTCCCAGAACTACTAAAGGCTTTAGATTGCCACACCCACCTATTAAATATTAGGCGAGTAGAGGCAGCATCACACCTACATTGCTTCATCATTGCTTCTAAACGTACCCATGTCACTTGCAAAAGTGATTGATTATAGAAGTCGTTTTCCACCAAAATGACAAAAGCAAATGGTGCACAATAATTCTAACACAAAATGCTTTCTACGTCTTAACTCAAGTTACTAAGACCCAACTAAGAATCACAAGAACATCACTAGCAACTATACTCCTTCCGTCTCAGAATGTAAACTCCGGGATAAAATTAATGTATCTAAACACCGAAATGAACTCAAACGGTGATAAGCATTCATATAAGTAAAGTTCGACAGAGCAAGTCAATGTTTACGCGTTTAGTTTTTAATCTACGAGTTTGCAAAAAAGTCTCACATACCATCGAGGTCATCTTCTTCGGATAACGGAAAATCCAACCACGTCTCGGGGTGGCACGCGATATTCTTCGCGAACGCCAAAACCTCCTCCGTCACACCAACCGCCTCCGCAATCTCCTCCTCCGTCCTACGCAGCAGGAAACCCGTGAAGTTCAAATCTCCACCCCGAAACTCGCCACCAGCATCGGAGAAACCGCCACGAACTACAGACTCGGCATCGTCCTCCTCCGACGCGTAGCCCGACCCGGACTGCCAGGGCGGATCCGACCGGTTCGAATCGGGCGGCGAAAGCCGATCCAAATGCGGCGGAGGGGCGAGAAACGAGGCCACACCCCGCAGCTGACGGGTTAGGGTTTGACCGAGCTCCGACAGGTCCTCCTTCACCCCCCTTCCTTGATTTTCGGATCGATCCAGGTCGTCGTCATCTCCATCATCTTCTGCTGCTTGCACTTCCTCCGCCTCGAATCTCGACTGATCGTCGGCATTTGATGAGCGGCCTTCGACGGCGTCGTTTTCGTCGTCATCTTCATCGACGTCGTCGATATGGAGGGAGTGGGCGATGGAGCGAGCCAGCCATGACATGGTAATTTGGTGGATTTGGGAGGTTTTGATTGGATCGGAGTCCGAGGGTTGGTTATTTTGGGGATTATGGCATACGATGATTACTGTGTGTGTGTGTGTGTGAAAGGATCTTTGTCAGCTTTCTAATTTTGCCCTTTTGGTTATGTTTGACGTGTAGTGTGGGTCCTTCCGAAGACATTGGATGTCCTACATGGGATGGGACTTATCCAAGCTGTAGGACTAACAGCAAAGTATAAAAGTGTCGCTAATGAAGGAGAATACATGTCGCTAATTTTGTAGAAAGAGCAGCAAATTGTTTCTGTCATTTGTTGCTTAACAGATTTTGTACAACCTGTGTCATTTGTTAAGAGGTCCGATGATTAGCATTCGTTGAGGCTGCAGACAGCATCATCACCATCGACACGGAGGCAATGAAAAATCGACTGATCCAACCACGACACTGCACTTGGATTAGGGAGTTTTTTGTTTCACTAAAGGTCGAGGTTGCTGCGCATCTAAAAATTTGGGACAACAATATTGAATGGTTCTAGATCTCCTCATTGCCTCAGTGAGACATTTTATATTCATGTATTTTACGGTGATTCTCAATGTACACCAGATAAATTCTCATCAAATATCAATTATGGTCGGTCACCTTTGTGCCTCTCTTTCATTCTGTCTGACCACCATCGATGTCGCTCTTCCTTTTAATCACCGTCTCATATACCACTTCTTGTCTCTTTGAAGTGCGACCTATTGGGGCAATGCGCCAACAACTGATATGGCCACCTTTTAGATCTGGAAGAATGATCATTGACAAATGCCTAGTAAATTAGGCATTTAGACGAACTTGGCCGGTTACTAGATGATGGGCTTACGAAACAACTAGGCTCGTTGACGCGTTCAACACAAACATTTGACCAGGCGTCGAGAGTTGATTCAGATTTCATGAGCGAGGTAGCCGTTCGAGTATTCACTGACCATGCGTTAAAAAGGAGACTGAGGTTTGATGCGGAGAGCTACGTGTTCGCCTAGACAACGATTAGGCGTCAACTATTGGACGATTAGGTCTGAGCATCATGCTTTCGTATCTCCTTCTGTTAACTTGAAGGAAAATGCAATGAAGAATTGTTTTTCGTTTAGATTTGGTTGTAGGTTGCAAAGATCAAGTTAAATACAAACCGTAAAAGGATCAAACACTAAGAAAAAGTTAGTTTGTTAGGGAAGATGATGAAGTGCTGGCATCTCTGGGTGAAGATGATGTTGGTTCAATGGCTACATCCGTAGACTTCGGTGAGATGCGATCGAGATGACGATGGAAATCTAATCAGAAAAGCTCGAGACCTTGAATAAAATTAATCCTTCAATGGCTTTATGTTATGTAGCTAGAAATTTATTGTAGTATCAAGACGAGAAGAGATTTGGAGATTGGTTGTTGGGACAGGTAGAGGTACGGGTAGATGGCTGCAGGAAAATCTGACCGAAGGAGAGGGAGAACAAGGACCCACGTACGGCAAGCACTTGAAAAGGAGAGTATATACTACGAAAAGAAGGCAGTCTCCACCTTCTTTCTTACAATATGGGCTAAATGACAACTAATCCCTAGTTTGAATATTTTGCAAATAAAGTCATATAATTTGAAATTAGGCAACTAGCCCTCAAGGTCGAGTAATGGTTGTAATTAGACCCAAAATTGAACAGCCGTTCAAAGAATCAGACGGAATTTAGTACGTAGGAGTCACATGCCATGATTAAAAGGTACATAAGTAAAAAAATTCAAAATTTCAACGATCAGCCATCTGTCAACATTTTATTGGAACTCTTAAAACTATATTTAGATTTGTTGGCAAAATTCACTTCACTTTGCAAATGAAGTTCTCCTTTCTGCTCCACCGTCAATGCCTTATTGACCTCCATGGTCACCGACCTCCATGACCTTCTCGTAGGCCTCCGTCATAAGGATAACCACCAATCACTATAGCCACCCATGGTCAACACCGCCACTACTCACGCCCCTGTCAACATTTCCTCTCCCATTCCGCTCTCTTGGTCTTTTCATGTGACGCTGTCATCACTTGAACTACCACAATGACTCACCTTTGTGGTCACCAATGGCCACCACCAGTCGCCTCCATCGCCATAACCACCACTTACCAAACCTCGCCACTTGTCACCAAGTCACCACCACCCTTCAAAATCCCATCATCTATTCCCCACCCCACATTCTCACCACCAAATCCTAATCCTATCTCAAATTTGCTACCGCAACAAATTTTTAAATTGCCTAATCATAAAATTTTTATCGCACTTATTGACTGATTCAACGAGAATCCCAAGAAAGCTTCAAAGGTCGTGAGTTTGAGATGACATTTTACACACAAAAATCGTTCAATCAAAGATAGAAAATTTAAAATTAAGTTGGTCGAAATGGATGAATTTCTCAATGGTTTGAATCAATTATGTGGTTTGGGTGAACGATGGGGGATATTCTGGTAGTGGTTGAAGTTGAAGGTGGTTGTATCACCATTGATGTTGGTGGTGGATTTGGTGATTGTAGAGGTGATTATTTTGAGAGCAAAGGCATGTGGCTGAAACCCTAAGCATGGTGGCAGGATGTGTGAGATTCGGCAGTTAGATTAACTGTTGAAATTGGTGGCCCAACCCAAATTTTGTGGAGAAATCCAGACACCCTATTTACAAAATCTCAATCATTCACGTATCATAGAACATTTAAAGATAGAACAAGAAATATTGAGATTACTTTCGGTCCATATTCCATGGTAATCAGTATCTTAATGAGCACAATCTTCAAAATATAACCAAAGACTACTTTAGTGTCTCTTACAATCTATCCAACAAGAAATATTAAAAAAAACAATATTTCACTAAAAAGAGGTTCTTACTTAGCTATGTCTTATAATGTTGTAAAAAAAATTGCTACAAAGCCTAGTAAAGATGAATACATGCACTCACCCACATAGTACAAAGTATGTTATATCAATAACCGTACTTGGAGACGATAAAATACGATACCAAGGTGCATGACAAGTACCAAAATTAAAGCAGCAACTTTTAATCCAAAATTCACCATAGAAACGAGATAAAAATAACTTGTACTAGTGGATGATAAATGTCGAAGTAATAACTTCTCATACATAACTGCATTTATAGTGGGCCTAAAGTTTCAATGTTTTCGAAACAATACAAATGAATTTCAAAATGATTCCAATAGTTTTTATAACAATACTCTATGATTCAAAATGACTTCATTAAATTCATAACACTTCAAATAGATTATATATTAAAATTTAAATATTTAATTAGTTCAAAGGCATAAACCAAGGGAGCCATTTAGAAATGTGCCACGCGTGGCATCACTGACACGGAAAATAAAGTTCAAAAATTAAGATGATAATCTTTAGTTCGCTTGAGCCAACCTACTTTCCAACCCACGTGGGTAAGCAAAAAAAAAATAATAATTTATATTATGTGACATGGCTCACCAGAATATGAATACATATATTCGCTAAATCTAATGAACACCAGGAGATTGAAGTCGACAAAGTCATTTTCTTCACATGATTACATATAGAATAGTTTATTCAAGAGCAACTTCAACAACATAAAATGTATAAATTTATAAAATTCCAAACGTAAAAATTGAAGAGGATTTGCTGCAGTTTTCGTAATATTCACGATCATCAAAAACTGATAGAAACGAATAAGATAAAGCAACCCATAGTGGACTGATTTGTAGTGTCAAAAACAGCACAGCAACTTCTAAACTTAACAATAACTTTCAAAGTCATTATTGACCAATAAATAGAAGTATCCTAATAAAATACATAACTATAAAGCTAAAGAGAACTCTTTAAAATTTTCAAAATATCTAGAATCAACCAAATCCGGTGAAAATAAGGACAATAGAGTTAATCAAACCGTGTGAATCTCAGTGTTAAAAACAAAAATGTCTGTAGTGACCAATAACTTTAAAAATCAATTTCGACCGAGAAACATGATGATATTGATAATCCTAAGAATGAAACTTTAAAGAAGACACTTATGGAATTTTAGAATTTCCAAGATCACCAAAAACTAATAAGAAACAAAGAAGATAGAACAAATTAAAGTCGACTGACTTAAATTGTTGTCCAGAAACATATATAGAAAAATGTTTAGATCTATTTTTGAATATTGATCGGTTGAATTTCGAAAAGCTTAAAACTACAAAGTTGTAAGAACTCTACAATTGGACAAGAATGAAGAAGATACAGACTCTTAAAGTTACTGCAAAAATTAGCAATAAAAAGATTGTGAATCAAAGTCAATAATCAAAAGAACAAAGAATTAAATAATCAACTTATCCTAATGATCGAGAATGTGATTAGGGTTCTAGAGCATCAATGAATCCCTTACAAGCACATTAATTAGAAAGTTAACTACTCGATTGACCATCGAATTATAACCCAAATCAACTTTGACCATTGAACTATAATTTGCGTTAAAGTGACCATTTGACTCGTTAATTTGTCCTATTAAGTCATTATGTTAAGTTTTATCAAATCTATTCCGTTCGATCGTTTAATTTAGGGACAAATCCGCCTCTTTCTTTTTTTCTTCTTCTTTCTCCTATCTTATTCCGCGTCTCTGACTTCAAACCAAGCACCACCGCCACTAGCCGAGCACAGCCACGGCTACACCTCTAACCACCACGCGCAACCACGACCCAAACTCAACACCACCACCAACCACTAAGCACAGCAGCTGCCGTAGCCACGACCACCTTCGATCCAACACAAATTGTGCCAGCAAAAAACCATCCCAACATATTGCCACAACAGCCTCATTACCCACAACCACCACCATCGAACATCTGACCACCACCGTACCCAAACCCAATAACCACCAACTCCACATTCCACTACTATTGTATCCATCATAGTTACACTACTGCACCCAACCAGCAGGATCACCGCAACACCCCGCCACACTCTATCACAACACTACCACCATCATCAACACAATAGTGCCACCACCATACCATTAAGTGAAAAAAATAAGATTGCACGACACCCTATGATCAGATCTGGCAACACCATGCCCCGCTACCTTCCTCCACCACACTACCACCACAAGAACCCACAATCTTGCCATGGTGCCACCAGGGGCGGACCTACGTGGTGACAAGGGGGGCTGAAGCACCCCCTGACTTCTGAAGAAATTTTTTTTTCAGCACTCTCTCTCTCACCGGTGGACAGTGGACAGAGCTACTCCAATCGGCGACCAGATCTGGCCATCGCCTGTGAGCCCGCGACGCGATCTGAACCCACCTTGACACCTTCAGACAGTAGATCTTCGACAAGGGGATGACCAGATCTTGAACTCTTGAAGAACAGCCGACCGCTGACGACGAGACTTCGACTGTCGGCTACTCTGTCTGACCAACGACCAGTCGTCAGATCTAGCCCTTCACAGCCTCACCCTGTCGGCGACCGCGCTCAGGCTGGCTGCTTGACCTGCTGCAGTGCTTGACGCCCCGTCGACACCGACGATCCCTGCTGGCTGCCTGGCTGCTGCAGTGTTGCTCTTCGACTGCTTGTAGAGAGTGGAGACGTGGAGACGGTGGAGTATTTCATTGGTATATAATTTTTTATACACTGTCTTAATATTGTAAATTATTGTTGCTCTTCAACTAGCTGTAAATTATTGTTAATGTTATCACTTATCACGGACTATATCTTAATTATGCTAATTGATTATTAATTTATTACTGTTGTGTGTTGCCGACTAAAATTAATTACTGTTGCCGGTAGGGAATATTGCTAATTGATTATTACTGTTCCAATAAAATTTAATGGTGCAAATTGAAAAAACAAACTCTCAAAAATAAAATTAAGATTAACTGACTAAGATGCAAACTGTAAGAGAACCCGCAACCGGCACCCCTTCAGTAAGCAAGACATTATAATTTCATAACTTTTTAGCACTTTACCTCATCAATAGAATTGACTTATTAGGCAGCAAACCTTATAAAAAACCCTAAACAAGAAAGAAATTCCTAATGGTATGCGAAATTTTTTTTTAATTGTTTTTAATATTATTTTTAAATTTTTTTTTGGTGAATTTGACATAATTTTTGCACCCTCTGGAAAAAATTCCTGATTCCACCCCTGGGTGCCACAACCATTACCCAAATCATTAACCACAGATCAGCACCATTACCTTAATTACGGCTTGCGATCTGGGTAGTTATGGTCGACAAGGGATAGAGTCAACGCAAAATTTTGTGGTCGGCGAGAGATAGAGGCAGTTTGGTCAGCGTTTCCATCTGCTTGAGTACAGGGGGTGGGACGAAATCAAGAAAGAGGCCTTGTTGGGATCACATAAGAAATAAAAATTTTGTTGGGGTTAATTGAAGAAAAGTTAGACCAATAAAAATAAAAAAGAATCTTGTTTGTTTTTCATTTGTTAATTTTGTCCCTTACTTAAACATCATGTACCTTGCACATGGGCTGTTAACGGACCAAAATCAACAAAGTGACTTAATTGAGAGTAATTAAAGAGTTCAGTAATCACTTTGACACAAATCAAAGTACAATGACCAAAGTTGAATTTAGGTTATAGTTCAGTGGTCAATCGAGTAGTTAACTCTTGATTAAATGTAATTCAAATGTGACAATCAAACTTACCAACAAAATCTAGAGAAGGTCAATACAATTATGATTGCCAAAACATAACATGTTGTGACAAATATTACTGTATTCCAATCCAAATTCACAAATGGATCGATAATCATATTTTAGATAGGTTAAATGCGTGAAGAAGCCCTTACCTCAAAAGCATAGAATTCACTAGCACGTGATCGAATCAAAAAGTGCAACTATATCTCTTGACCGAAAAGAAGAATCCAGCCACTGATTGTTCTCCTTTTCCAATATCTCACGAACTATCACTCCACTCATACCATATTTATTTTCTTTCGTCTATCTAGCTAAAGGCTCCACCTCTCTATTTTAAACCTTTACTCTGCTACTAATTTTGGGTGGCTAAATAGGTATAGGACTTGGAATATAATTAATGAAATATCACAGTTTGCACCACGTCACCACCTATTTCTTTAACGAATTCAGCACTTAAATTTCAGTTTTAACAAACAATCCCTTACAAAAAAACTATTTTTCCATTTCTATAGATTCAAAAAGCATTTTCAAGAATCTCAAGCATCATTACCATACGAAAAACGTTCAAGTAATAATTATAAGGAAACCTATATTCGGATGTTCTTTAAAAAACTATAATCCTAAGGTAGCGATAATCGTTGCTAAAAGTAAAATTCAATAAATCACCAGAAAAAAAAAAAACAAAAAATTTTGTCATTAATGATATTCCTATCATGTTTCTAGTATTTCAACTACGTAACTCCTGCCTATAGACAATCATTTTTCCATGATTTAGAGGTCATAACCCCAATTTCATAACACATATCCTTCGAGCACCAATCTTTTCAAACAACCCTTTTCTTGGGGAATGTTATAGTAGGCTTTGAAATGGGTGGTTGTCTTGATTGTAGCGTTCTTACTTGGGGTGATGATGATGAAGTGGTCATGGTGGCTTATGGTGGTGTTGTAACCATTCGTGGCGTGGTGGCTGCTCGTGGATAGAAGAAGTTGAATGGGCGTTAGTGTTGGTGTTGGTGGTAAGCAATGGGCAGTAGGTGGTTGTGGTGAAGCAATGATTAAAAAATTAAATGATGGAAAAGAAAGGAGAATGATGGTTGAAATGAAAAGGAGTTTACAATAAAAGTAAAAACAAAGTATTTTTTTTTAAGATCATTAGAATTCAAGGTTGCAAGATAAGTATATGACACATGAATATCTTATGCTTGGATGCTTTGTCCCTTTCAAAAAGTCACGTGAACAGCACAAAAAGACGTCTATCTACAATACTATAACAATAGATTGAATTTGGGATTCATTTGCTGTAATTTAAAAACGTTAAATATTTCTTTATTTGAAACCATGGAGTTTTATTTACAAAAAACGTTCAAATCGTAAGGGGTTGAATGTTATTTAGCCCTTAATACATGAACCATGTTGGGACTCATAAAAGGTTGAATTGCAAAGAGCTGAGGTGCATTTACTTTGGTGCCGATCCATATAGATAGAAAAAATTCTTAAAAAGACAAAAAGTGAAGCTGAAATGACCTAAATAGGTAGTCTTACAAAGCAAATCGATGAGCCAGCGGATGGCAAAATTGACACTTACCACATGGTTCGGTGCATCCATGCATGCACGCCAATGCAAGTCGTGAGGAAGAAATATGAAATGTGATCCTTCAAAATTGCGGGCTAAATTCAGCCGATTGGCTCGTGACGGACTGGAAATCGATGGTGCCGACTCAGGTGGGCACCAAGAAAAGGGTGAACACCATGTAGTTCCTGGGCGAGACGTAGACAACGTCGTACACCTTGGTCTCAATCCCCTTCATGAGCCTGCAGCCGGCCCACTCCGACCCAGCACCACCACCCAAGGCTTGTCACTGTCTCGTTTGGGCCCAGCCTGACCTCCCTCGAAGCCGCCTCCTCGATCTCTATGCTGAATCTTGGATTTGTTCTTGTAGCTTGGACCTAGATGTGCCATATGCAATCTTAGTCTAAATTTGTTGTCAATGCTTTGGTATATAAGAACCTATATGGCTATACTCATTGTTATTTTCCCTCATTGTTTTTCATTCGAATCTTTTATTTTTTCCATTGTGCTTCTTGTGGTCGCTTATAACTATAAAGGTAATAGCATTAACCACAACAACTTAATACGATGGACTCAGACAATAGCCCCCCAATTACAATGGAACCACCCGAGTGTTACGAGACCACGTCAATGCCCCATTCATTGCCAATTAACGCAAAATTATGAAGGAAGTTTCTTCGAAGTAGGTAGTACAAAGACTTAAATTATGACTTGAATGCATTACACAAATGACTCCTGCCTAATTATAGGCATCCAGCTTCTCAATCGATGGGCTCGATCAACTCGATCCTAGGGTTATAATTTATCTCTCAGATTGTTCTCTAAGTATCTCTAAATTTGTAACCCCTTCAACCCATCGCTAAAACACTCCATAATACATTGTACAACTCTACACAATTCTAGACTCTTTTGACACACAGAAACCCTATCCAGTCTAATTTTTTCATATCATTGCATGCATGACAATCCAATCATCGACTGCGTCGAAAATAACCTGTTAAATTTATGGAGTATGACAAGTGGCTTAAATTACTTTTACTTGACCTTTCATAACAACTCGCGGCCATTGTATTGTGATGACTCGAGCTCTTCAAAGAATACAGCTTAATTAGAGGGGAGGAACACTCAAGTATGGAGTTATATCGTAGTAATTCATAATCACACGACAAACTAGCCCCGTTTGACAATTGTTCTTTTTTCTCTTTTTTGGCAGTCTTAAAATTTCTCAAAAGTCCAACAAAATTGGGATGTTTGGTTTAGTTTCCGTTTTTAAAAAGGGCCCAAGAGTTTAAAATTAAGGCCCGTTTTCAAAAAGAGCAATTTGCTCTTTTCTCTTGTTTTGGAAACCCGTTTTCACTTGGGGGCTGAGGGCTGGATTAATGAGGTCGAGGCTTCTAGCCTCACTAGCAACAACAGATGAATTTTTTTCTTCTATCATATAAAACCCACCTAAAAATTAGGGTTTCATCTCTTTCATCACTTTGCTCGATCGCCACATCTATACTCTATCACCAACTGACTCCATAGCCCACCGGCTCTATCGCCTCCATCGGCCACCGGTCACCGCCTTCATCTTCTTTCTCCGATGCAGCCACAAATTGCAAAGGTATGGTTCCCCTTTTCCTCTTTTCAGTCGCATTAATCCTCTCGAAGACAAGACCGGTAAGTCATCTCTCTATGTGCAGCGTTTCCGACCTCCACCGCATCCATCTCGTAGCGTCGTCACCGTCTCTATCTCCTTTCTTTGGCAGATATACTTTTGCGCCAGGTTTGTCTTCTACACCTCCTCCATCTCCGAGATCTGAAACTGGTTTGCAAGATCTTGATGTGTTAGAAAACTCTTTTCAGATTTATTGTTGAGATTGGGAAAAGTTAGAAACTGCTTTGCTGAAAGAATTTGGAACGGCAGACGTTGATTTATTATTGAGATTCGGTTAATACCACTTGAATCTAGGACTAGGAATGTAAAACATTATAATATATTTGTTTAATTATGTGTAAGACATTAGAAGACATTGTAATGTACTTGTTTAATTATGTTTAATTATTTGTAAGATATTATAATAAATTTGGAGAATTATGTTTAATTATTTGTAAGACATTGTAATATATTTGTTTAACTATGTTTAATTATGTGAAAATGTATATTAAAAAAAACACCAAAGAGTGTCAAACGTTCACCAGTTTTTTAAACTGGAGGAAAAAAAACTAGAACTCTTTCCAGTTTTCTTTAAAAAAACTAAAAACTGAAAATATTGTCAAACGGAGCCTTAATTAACCGTAATGAGCCTACGTGTCACGGGCTACCCCTTGCACCCGCCTAGCACAGCGCCCCCGCGCCCTTCCCAACTGGCGCCCATGCGCCCTCACAAGTTCTTCAAGTCTCGCGCCCATGCACCCGTCAAGCACAGCGCCCGCGCGCCCAATTGTAGTGCCCGCGCACGCCAAAAAGCCAACCGTGAAGATCTGAAGAACCAGCGTTTTTGCTCAATTTTGGTGGAGACCACCCTTGTATATATTTAAGTTTCCCTGTAAAATTTCAAGTCATTTCGAGTTATATTTCTCTAAAAAGGGGCACTATGACTCCTCGCACATAGTTACGTCTACTACTGTCACTTTGATTTTTCCTCCTAATTGTACTATATGGGAGTCATGCACACCCATACCCGAGAGTCCCTTGCTTTGTTTTAGCTTGCCTGTCTTAGCTAGATTGTACACTGTGGATGCAACCAAAGCCTTTTGTAAGTTGTAATGATGTTGCTGAAGTAATGAGAATGTTTGAGACCGTTTTGCCCTCGTGTTGAAATATACTTCTTTGTGCACTGTTTTATGCAATGTTGATACACTGCTTGCTGTAGATTGTTAGGATTTGTTGGCGGACTCTTCTTGCAAGCGGCAAGTCGAGTGCCACACACGGTTTCCTTTGTGCCATCAAGGGCCACCGTGTGTCAGGTGGTATCAGAGCCGCAGTTGCCCAAGGGACAGTGGCTTCATCTAAGAAAATATTGTGGGATAGTTTGTTGAGAAAAACTATGGCCAACACGAAAGAGAGAATCGATGCTTTGGAAGCACAGATACGGGACATGACCAAGAGCGACCCAGATGCTCCAGGCATCCTGAAACAATTCTCCCTTCGCCTTGACGCGTTGGAAGTGAATCTTGAAGCCACTGATAATGCCCGATATGCTGAGAACATGGAGTGGGAGGGCAGGTTTCAGGAGCTTCAGGATCGAGTGGAACACCATGCACGACATGTTGAAGGTATAGACTTGGAGTCTAAATTTCAAGAGCTCCAGGATCGAGTGGAGCTTCTTAGTCGCACAGTGGTTAACACACCCACAGGGGGTGCGAAGTACTCATCGAGGCCCCGAGTGCCAGAGCCCAAGAGTTACGGGGGAGCCCGTGATGCCAAGGAAGTAGAAAACTTTCTTTTCGATATAGAACAATACTTTCGAGCCATCAGAGTAGACTCGGAAGCGACGAAGGTGTCGATGGCTACCATGTACTTGGTCGGAGATACCAAGTTATGGTGGCGGAAGAAGTACGCAGAGATTGAAGATGGGTCTTGCGTCATAAACACATGAAATATACTCAAACGAGAGCTAAAAAGCCAGTTTTTCCCAGAGAACACCGCATTCAACGCGAGGAAAGCGTTGTTGGAATGCAAGCACACCGATTCGGTTCGGGAGTATTACCAGGCATTTTCTGCCTTGATGTTGGACATCAGCAACATGTCCGCAGTCGACAGACTCTTCTTCTTCATGGAAGGGTTAAAACCATGGGCTCGCACCGAGCTTAATAGACGTCAGGTGAACAACCTTAACGAAGCCATCATCGCTGCTGAGAGCCTTTCAGATTACAACTCCGAGCCACAGAGACCCCCTCAGAGAGGAAATTCAAGCAGAAGTATTGGTGGTAAGAAGCCAGGGGGTCAAGCACCAAACCAAAGTTAGGGCAGTAAAAGCAGTTGGGCGTCAAACTCTTCTACCCAACAAAAGAGTGGAGTTGGGTTCAAAGCCAAGCCCGATGCTAGCACCAGCGGAGAAGTGAAGAAACCTCCTTTCAGGGGTTGCTTCTTGTGCCAAGGACCGCACGTGATTGCTAACTATCCGCAGCGATAGATGATGAATGCCTTCTTTGACAACATTGGGCAGGTGCAACGTGGGGCACAATTCTGGCTCTCAATCAAGGCATCCACCAACAGAGGAGCAAACAGACGTACCAGATTATGAAGAGGAAGATGCCGTCGGGGCCTTTCCTCAGTGGTGTAATGCTGTGACAACGCAGGTTGGGAACCCTAAAGAGAGCTTGACTGAGGAAAAGCCTAAAGACATGCCGCCAGAGAAAAAGAGCGATGTACCAGGGAAAGTCTTGATGTACGTGGACATCAAGGTTAACAGGAAGGCCATCAGGGCCATGGTGGACACAAGAGCTACCCATAATTACATTTCTAGCACCGAAGTGGAAAGATTGGGTCTAACTCTATAAAAAGGGTGCGGACGGGTGAAGGCTATCAACTCTGCCGCACAGCCAGTAGCGGGGATAGCGAGATCTATTTTGATCAAGATTGGCCCATACGAAGGAAGGACCAACTTTTTAGTAGTCATCATGGATGACTTTAAACTGATCCTTGGGTTGGAGTTTCTACGTGACACGAAGACCACAGTAATGCCATGCACCAACTCGCTGGCCATGCTTGGGAATAAACCGTGTGTCATCCCGACTATATCTCCTAGGGCGGGAGAGCGTTCTATCTCAGCCCTCCAGTTGAAAAAGGGATTAAAACAGGACGAAACAACCTACCTTGCCATTCTACGGTGGGACGAAATTGAAGAAGTATCGGGACCATTACCCAAAGAAGTTAAAGTGATATTAAACGACTTTAAAGATGTGATGCCTGATGAATTGCCAAAGAAATTGCCACCTAGAAGGGCAATTGACCATGAGATAGAGCTCGTGCCAGGCACGAAGCCACCCGCCCTAGCTCCGTATCGGATGTCACAACCAGAACTTGTTGAACTCAGAAAACAATTGACGGAGTTGCTAGACGCTGGTTTGATCACTCCAGCGAAGTCACCTTACGATGCACCAGTCCTCTTTCAGAAGAAACAAGATGGTTCTTTGCGGATGTGTGTGGACTACAGGGCGCTAAACAAGGTGACTATTTGGAATAAGTATCCTATTCTTTTAGTTGCCGACTGTTTTGATCAGCTTAGTAGGGCGAGAGTGTTTACCAAGTTGGACTTGAAGTCTGGGTATTGGCAGGTCCGAATTGCCAAAGGTGACGAGGCGAAGACAACTTGTGTCACCAGATACGGTGCATATGAGTTCCTGGTCATGCCGTTCGGCTTGACCAACGCCCCGGCCACATTTTGCACCTTGATGAATCAGGTTTTGTGGGACTACATTGATGATTTTGTAGTGATGTATCTCGATGATATTGTGATCTACAGTTCCAGCTTAGACGAGCATCTAAAGCACTTGAGGAAGGTGCTTGCCCGACTGAGGGAGCACGAGCTATACGTGAAGCTGTCGAAATGCACTTTTGCCCAGACCAAGATTAAATTCTTGGGCCATGTGATAGAACAGGGTCAGATAAGGATGGACTCAGCTACAGTTCAAGTGATACAGGAGTGGCAGCCGCCAACTAATGTTTCAGAACAGAGATCTTTCCTTGGATTGACCAACTATTATAGGAAGTTTGTCCGAGATTATTCGAGAATGGCCCATCCCCTAACCAAACTTTTGAAGAAGAGAAATGTTTGTGAATGGTCCAAGGAGTGTCAATCGGCCTTCTCGGCTATGAAGCAGGCTATGTCTGAAGATCCGGTACTTGCTCTCCCTGATGTGTCGAAGTCCTTTAAAGTTCATACAGATGCTTCTGACTTTGCACTAGGAGGGGTTCTAATGCAAGAATGCCACCCAGAGGCATATGAGAGTAGGAAGCTCAACGAAGCAGAACGTCGCTACACCACTCATGAGAAAGAGTTGCTCGCGATAGTACATTGTCTCAGAATTTGGAGGCACTACCTGCTTGGTTCTAGCTTCATAGTGCGGATAGACAACACTGCAGTGAGCCACTTCTTGAGTCAATCTAAGCTCACCTTGAAACAGGCCAGGTGGCAGGAACTTTTGGCAGAATTCAACTTTATGCTCGAGTACAGGGCAGGCTCAACCAACAGCGTAGCAGACGCCCTCAGCAGGAGAGCCGAACTAGATCAGGTAGCATTGATGGCCATGAATGCTATTGTTAGAGCAGATAGCCGAGTTGCCATCAACATCGGAAGAAGATCAAGAAGGCCCTTACCAGGGATCCAGTTGCCCAACAACTATTGAAACTGATCGAGAGCGGTAAAACTTGACAGTTTTGGCAAGAAGATGGTTTTCTGATGACTAAAGGAAGACGGGTATACGTTCCCCGAGTCGATGATCTGAGACGAACATTAATTCGAGAATGTCATGACACCCTTTGGGCAGGCCATGCAGGAGGATAGAGAACATTAGCTCTCCTTCAACAAGGTTACTACTGGCCCTAATGGGGGATGAAGTGCAAGAGTATATGAAGACATGCCTTACTTGTCAACAGGACAAGGTGGAGCGTAAAAAGAAAGCAGGGTTACTACAACCGCTGCCGATCCCCAAGAGACCGTGAGAGAGTGTGTCATTGGATTTCATCACTGGTCTGCCGAAGGTTGAAGACTTAGGCACAATTCTTGTTGTCATTGATCGGTTTAGCAAGTATGCGAGCTTTATCGCAACACCCAAGTATTGCTCAGCCGAAGACACGGCGTAACTTTTCTTTAAATATGTGGTGAAGTATTGGGGCATGCCTCAAGACATTGTCAGTGATCGGGACTCCCGCTTCACTGAAAACTTTTGGACTGAACTCTTTAAGTTATTCGGATCCCAACTTTTGATGAGTTCAAGTTATCATCCAGAATCAGACAGTCAGACAGAGCGATTCAATTCCATGTTAGAAGAGTACCTCTGCCATTTTGTCAGTGCAACACAGAAAAATTGGGTCAAGCTACTGGATGTTTCCCAGCTGTGTTTCAACTCATGCAAAAGCTCTTCAACAGGGAAGAGTGCTTTTGAGATTGTAAATGGACAACAACCGTTACTACCCCACACGGTAAACGTCCCCAATGTCGGAAAATCCCCAAGGGCCATAAGCTTCAGCGAAGAATGGAGGCAAAATATAGATCTAGCTCACTCTTACCTTGAGAAAGCAGCCAGAAGAATGAAGAAACACGCTGACAAGAACAGGAGATCTCAAGAGTTTAATGTGGGTGACAAAGTTATGGTTAAGCTACTGCCACAAGATCGCAAATTTCTAAGGGGAAGAGACTCTCGTCTTTTGCAGAAATATGAGGGACCCCTAACTATAGTGAAGAAGATAGGCAAGATGGCTTACAAAGTTGATACGCCTCATTGGTAGAACCGCCAGCTCCATCCTGTCTTTCACGTCAGCATGTTGAAGCCATTCTATGAAGACACAGCCGACCCCTCCAGGGGCCAAATCAAGAGACAAGGACTCAAACCCAAAGCGGCAGGAAAGCGAGTTGCCGAAACTATTTTGAATGATAGAGTGATTACAGCTTCCCGCAAGCACCATCAGGAGTACCTAGTCAAGTGGCAGGGACATATGGATGAAGAAAACACTTGGGAACGAGCAGCAGACTTATCAGCCTACGCTGACAAGATTGAAGCCTACCACATGCAGAAGTTGACAAGGGCGTCAACAGCTCTAGTGGGGGAGAATGTCACGAGCTGCCCCTTGTACCCGCCTAGCACAGCGCCTCCGCGCCCATCCAGCTCAGCGCCCCCGCGCCCTTCCAACAGGCGTCCATGCGCCCTCGCAAGTTCTTCAAGTCTCGCGCCCATGCGCCCGTCAAGCACAGCGCCCGCGCGCCTAATTGCAGTGCCCGCGCACGCCAAAAGCCAACCGTGAAGATCTGAAGATCCAGGCGTGCATTTTTGCTCAATTTTGGTGGAGACCACCCTTGTATATATTTAAGTTTCCCTGTAGAATTTCAAGTCATTTCGAGTTGTATTTCTCTAAAAAGGTGCACTATGACTCCTCGCACATAATTACGTCTACTACTGTCACTTTGGTTTTTCCTCCTAATGGTACTATATGGGAGTCATGCACACCCATACCCGAGAGTCCCTTGCTTTGTTTTAGCTTGCCTGTCTTAGCTAGATTGCACACTGTGGATGCAAACAAAGCCTTCTGTAAGTTGTAATAATGTTGCTGAAGTAATGAAATGTTTGAGACCGTTTTGCCATCGTGTTGAAATCTATTTCTTTGTGCACTGTTTTATGCAATGTTGATGCACTGCTTGCTGTAAATTGTTGGGATTTATTGGCGGACTCTTCTTGCAAGCGGCAAGTCGAGTGCCACACACGGTTTCCTTTTGTGCCATCAATGGCCACCGTGTGTCACTATAGCTTCTCATGCAAGCTCACTCTACATCTAATCAATTCAAGCACCACCATTGCCCCCATAGAATCTTATGTTGATTTTCTCTCTTAATATGACCCTTACTAGATAAAGTTTATTACATGGTTGCAACGATAGAAATAACGATTTTAGCTCTAAAAGATTGACGAATATTCAAAAAGTGTCACTTTAAGCCGTCGACCGGTGAAAAAAAGCATAAAATTTAAATAGTAAAATAAATAAAGTCAATTTTAAAAAGTAAATAAAATGTGCATTCCTCCTCTCAAACTGTAAAGTTTTTAAGTACAAATGATCCATTTTAAACTACAAGTTGCTGTACTGTCTGATCATAGATCAGATTTCCCGAGTTCCAAAAAAATTGTCATCAAGTTCTAAACAGTGATCTAATTTCTCTGATACTTTTTCGCTTTATAACTTCTATAACCTGATATATTCGAGCTTAACGATATTGATCCTCTTCTGGTGCGGTTATAGACTTGGTGATTTAATTACGAGTCGTCGCTCTCAGCTGATTCAATTGTTTCCTTAATTTCTCTGGACAGCAATATATGAAACAAACTAACCACTGACATCTTTTCCTCTGCAAAAGGATTAAATCTTTCAACCCTTTTCATTGATTCGGCTTCGCCCTCTCCTATAATGGTCGTGAGTATAACCCACAAAGAACGAAGCCTTAGGCAAAGTCCTCATACTAGTTGAATTTCTTGGTAATTGCACCTTGAAAGTCTTCAAATTGCGCGGCTTGAACCCTAGGGTTTGATTGAATCGAGCTCTAGGGTTCGTTTGTTAGGTTCCGATTGCTGCACATGGATCTTCAATTGGTGAAAAAGGGTCTGGAGATCTCTAAGAAGAAGAAGAAATGGCTCATCCTGTTCGCCTTATTTGGTTATTCGGGCTATGGGGTTTACAGGGTTTATAATTTGCCCTCTGTGGAGAGGAAGAGGAGGAGGATTTTGAAGTTCCTGGAAGCCCTGGTTTCGATTGTGGAAGTGGTATCCGATTCATCGGACACGATTAGGGTTGTGTCTAGGGATACGAGGGAGTTCTTGAATTCTGATTCGGATGAAATTCCTAATAGTTTGAAGCAGTTGTCGAAAATCGCTAGGTCGGATGAGTTTTCGGGGTCGTTGATTAGGGTTTCTGAGGCTGTAACATCAGGGGTTTTGCGGGGTTATCGATTAGAGACGAGTGATGTTGTGGAGGAAGAGGGGAATTCTAGTTTTGCTGATAGGGTTATGGAGAAATTGACTTCTGAAGCTGGGACGGGGTTTGTTTCGGTTGTTGTTGGTAGCTTTGCGAGGAACTTGGTTTTGGGGTTGTATTCGAATGGCCAATCCCTGGATGGTTCGATTGGGAATGGACATTCTGGGGCAAATTCGTCTATGCCAATGTGGGTGGATGTTTTTTGCAGCGATAAGTGCAAAGTAGTGGTGGCTGATTGCATTCAGACGTTTGTGAGCACTGCGGTTGCTGTTTATCTGGATAAAACGATGAATATCAACTTTTATGATGATATGTTCTCGGGGTTGACTAACCCTAAGCACCAAAGCCATGTGAGAGACATTTTGGCGACTCTCTGTAATGGGGCGGTGGAGACTATGATAAAAACGTCTCATCAGGTGTTGACGGCTCCAAAATCGGATTCAGAGTCCTTTAATGCTGCTGTTGACAATTCTTGTGCTCCAAGGACAACAAGGGACGAGGTTTTTGAGCAAGATGTGTACTCAAGAAGGGTGAAAGAGAAAAGCAGACCGATTGAGGTTAAAAAAAATGGGTGGATCAGTAGTGTTTCATCCACACTGGCAATCCCTAGCAATAGGAGATTTATGCTCGATATGACCGGGAGGGTGACATTTGAGACAATTAGATCCCTTGTGGAGTTCCTCTTTCAGAAGTTATTAGATGGTTTGAAAAGAAGTCTTAGTGTAGTTCGTGAAGAGGTCCTGGACAGGGGACTGGAAGTTGTTAGATACATTGGTGCTAAATCTTCTGTTATTGTAGCCATATGTCTTGCATTGTATTTACACATCCTTGGTGGTGCTACGGCTTTCTTGCCAGCTTAAGTTGATGGTTTTTCTCTCATCGAAAACTTTTGATGTATAGTCGGGCGAGGAGACCTCATGTACTTTGTTTCTTCATCCAAGAATGTGTACGTATCTATGTCTCCCACTTTAGATGCAATTTGGTGACTATTATGTCCAAATTCTTGATGGCTTTGTGCTTTAAGCTATTATATCTGTTTTCCCCAGTTCGCAAAGTGTTAGTCTTTCAATGGTAGCAATTATCTGCCTACAAGTGTTCTTTGAAAATTTACATAAAGTATCAGGTAACCTTTTTTTTTCCAATGTAATGTTCCGCAAGAACCCCCACTTTGTGTGAGTAATGAAATGCTTCGTGAAAGTTGTAACATCTGCTAACATTCAACTGGTAATTTTAACTGCAAACATCAATTTTCTTGCTCATTGAATCTCACACGATGCATCAATTTACTGTCCCCTTTTTGAAATAGTGGCCAGTTGGTGTTGTTCAACACCATAGAGGACTGAGGAACTGCAAAGGATCCTCATATATCATTTCCTTCATGGATGATGAAGTTCTCTGTTTAAGCTGTCAAATGAAGGAACATTTGTTGGTGGAAGCATCTACATTAAATAGTTAAGCACTTTCCCTGCCATAAAAATTTAGTATTGTGTGGGCTAAGATATAAACGTTGAAATAATTTTGGTAAATGTTAGTTAGGGAGCTGCCATATTCTTGCAGTTTATAGCTTGGATAATCTTAGTTTACAGGATCTGCAAAGCTCACTGACATTCTTACTCTTCTAGAAGGCTGTAATTAGCCTTTTCTGCTTGAGTACATCTTAAGTTGATATTAGCCATATGGAAACTTGACATTTTTGTCAAGAACTCAGATAATCAGTGGATGTGAACATCCGCCGACACAATACAGGTACATCAATCCTGTGATCAATGTAGTTGAGAGAACGTGCTGAAGTATGCGTTGTTGTTTCCTGCTTTTTGCTCCTTACATCTTAGCTTGGAAAAGAGCTTCTTTTACGTCATCTACCATTCTTCTTGCTGTGATTTTCACGTCTATATTGATGTTTTGAGCCAGAATATCTTTGGGCTAGCAGCTTAGCGCTGTTGCCAAGGTGATCATATTTGTTGCCGAAGTAATTGAGAGCTGGTTGATGCAGTTGCTCAGTTGTGATGCTTGCTGGACATTGATGATTAGTCGTACTTTGTGTCCTCGTGACAAATTCACTGATTTGAGCATCCTACACCTAACAACTGGCATTAATGTTGACGAACTGGTCCCAAGTCAAGTTGTTTCTGTTTGCCTCGCTTGGAACTTCTATGGTTGATTTAGCACTTGCAGCATACCACTTTTTTGCTGCATTCGTGGACGTTGACTGCAATTGGATACGTACTGATGCAAACAATGCCCTAAGATTGGGAAATCTTGGTAGGAGGATTGACTCTAGAGAGGGACCAAAGTGCTCTTTACCGTGCATGAAGTGCCTCGACAAGGTAGGCGCTATTTATGGATCTGAAATTGGATGTTCTTTCTTTAGGATTACGTTTTGTGGATCTATACCTTCTTCTTTGCTGTTTTATACCCATAGAAATGTGAATATCGTGAAGAAACCCAGTGTGAATAAAAACTATTACAAGTTCAAGCCAGTCAGAAATGCATGAATGGACTGTAACCAAAACATTTAACATTTTTGTATCGTATTAACCTCTAGAAAGTGTTTCGTCGGGATTACAACAGCATGGACCTGGTTATGAAGGCAAGACAGATGTTTCTTGGTAGACAGATTTTTCTTGTTTCTTGCAGATTGAATGGTATTAAATTCGTGACTATTTCCTTCTATATTGGAAGACAAAAAATAAGGGGCTATCATACTTATAACTGTTCTTCACTTGTGATAAAGAATTAGGATGATTCTAAATTCTAAATGAACTACAATGTTTTACGAGTCAAAGTTAGAACTACTTGCCATCCTCACTCTCGATATCACTCCACTAAGATAGATTGATTTGTAATAACGTTATTGGTGAGAGAACAAACTTTGATCTTAGATATAGGTTGTGCTGTCGTCTGTTTTGCTAGGAATTATGGGTTTATAGTCTCATGAGTCAGGACTGCATGTAAGAACATGAATTGAGGATGAAAAGAAAGTTAAAACAATGACAAGGCATTTGTAGTGGAGCCTGATGAACAGGTCACATGAAACTCAATCCAAGTTAAAACAGATAGCGATGCATGTCACTGGCTATAGCGACTGCAGACTTTTACTAGTAAAATTTTCCAGTCACTTGAAAATTAGAGCAGAACATGCGGGTCTAGCTAGATTCATGGCTTGTGTGGCGGCTTGTGTGGATGGTCCTGGGTATAGATATAATCAACATGAGCCTCCAGTGTCTTTCTCACCAAGCACTCCTCTGTTTTCTCCACTCCTTCACATCCCCCATCTTCAGTAATCTTCTTCACCTCTGCACCCTGTATATATGCAACGTAGAGATCAAAACATTAATCAAGAAAACTGAAAGATCTGCTGATTATATAGTGTAAATGAGTGTTGAACAAAGGCAAAGGAATGAATGGTACAACATGTTGGGTCACCAGAGAAGGCTCCTGCCGAGCAGCACATGTCAGAATCAGAGGAAGGAGAAGGGAAATCATGAAGAGTGTGCTGACTTTGGCCATACTTTCTGCACCAGGTAGTTTCTTGATTTGGCAGGTTAAGATATACAGAAGGAAAGTTGATGGATTTATAGGGGAAATTAGGGGGAGGGGAAGTAATTAGGTTGGTTAGTGCTAACAAGAATCATGGACTGGCTTTTATTTCTTCAGCCGGAATAATGGCAAAAGTCAAATTCAGTTACTATGAACTTAAACGAGTACGTCAAAGTTTGTTAGCCACTTTTAATTACTTGCCGATTTCCAACCTTACACCAAATTGGAAGTTATGGTGGGTGAATCAGATTAATGGAAGCATTGTGTTAAAAGGAAGTAATATTTGTGCTCCACTGCGAAAATATGAATGTCGTGAAAAGTGACACAAATGAAATTTGGTGATGATTTGTCTACCGTCATTGATATAAGTTTAGAGACCGTTTGAAATTGATTCTTAAAAGTAAATTTTTGATAAAAATCGGAATCAGTTTCTAAAATCAACTTAATTTAGATCCAAAGTTGTTAAAGTTGTTTTGGATAAAATTGATGAAATTAAGGTTAGTTTGACAAAATTATCATATAGTGTATTCAATACTAAAGAGGGCATTTGATGTCCGTTTGGTCAAACTTGGTTCTCCAAAACTGATTAAATCAAATTTTAAGGATATGAAAATTCTAGATTAAATGAGTATATTAAAGCAAATTTAATCACTGAACTTTTTTTGGCCTAACACTTCAAAATTGATTAAATCTAGAGTTAATCAAGTTCGGTCATTGTATTATCAATTTTAATCACCCTCGCGGAAGGATTTTTTCTTTTTCTTTTTTTTTTTCGCAAATGCTAACTGGTGCCCTAAGGCCAACTGCAAGGTCCTTTGCATGATGACATCCATGCAAAATTTTCTATTTCCCATAAAAGTAATTAATTATGCATTAAAGGAACCGTTAAAGTCAAAATAAGAGATGACTATATTGTAGGCCTGATATGAATTCTAAGAAGTTGTTATTAGACTTCTTACTTTACGTGTCTTTTTTTCTTTTGATAAAAGTCTTAACAGGAAAAGAAATGATAAGAGTTAAAAAGTTTTATCAAATTAGATCGTGTTGGTGTGAAAATGGGTGCTTGTTAAAAGTTTAATTGCAGTAAAAATTTATATCAAATTAAAGCAAGTTAATACGATATTTGTTATTAGGTGCCATGTTCTAGAGTTTTTAACTAGTACTTGATTTGCCAGGTTATATGGG
Organism: Escallonia herrerae; assembly: GCA_033070095.1. Taxonomy (NCBI): domain Eukaryota; kingdom Viridiplantae; phylum Streptophyta; class Magnoliopsida; order Escalloniales; family Escalloniaceae; genus Escallonia; species Escallonia herrerae. The sequence continues at coordinate 59,536 of JAVXUP010001912.1, read as the reverse complement.
TTAAAGCTTTATTCATTTTTATGTCCCGGTTAAACTATGATTTAATATTAGAACCTTGATCCATGACAACTACCGATAACCTAAGTTAAGTTGTCAGCGCGATGTGACTATCCATCTGTCGCAGATGAATGAGCCAGATTGGAATTTCATTTAAGTTTTTCGTTGTTGCGAACGAGAATTTTGACCAAAATATTGTCGATAGATTTAATGAGTTGGAGGGATTTGCAGGCAAATGGGTGGGGGGGGTAAAGTTTACTTAGAAAGCGGATTGGTCCAATGGATACACGATCATATCTTGTTGGCAACTCTACGAATTGATCAGTTCCTTTAACATTTGTATTTTGTTAACACCTTGAACAAGAGAGAAACAAAATGCTGTGATGAAGAAAATTACATATGCAAAAACTTAAGGACAGTTTTGGTAAAATACCGTCAAGTTGTTTATAGAGAGTCAAATCCTTAATTAGCATTAATGTCATTAAATGCTTGTAATTGAGCTCGACAACAATATTACCAACAAATTTTAGATTAATGCACTTTTTACAAGTATTTTTGACCATTGCCCAGGTCCTCTCTTTTCCCTTTCGATCATTGAGCACAAAACAAAATGACTATTTTCAGACTTTATGATATTGCTATTTTAGAGGGCACCTTAAGACGAAAAACATAAAAGGGGGGGGGGGGGGGGGGGGTCTCAATTCCCTGAATTAATTGACCAATCTCATCCGTGGAGTTACTCTATTTTTTTCTAAAACAAGCATGATACAGTTATTTTTACCATGGGGATAGAAAAAAAAATAACGACTTACAATTTTTAATTTCATCTCGCAAATCGACATATCGTGACTAGGCTGATTTTTCAGTGTGAAGACGAGAGAAATACAAATTATCAAGTGACAAAATTTGGCATGTCCAATTAGTTATTTGGTATACTTATCGTGCTTTCAAACTTTTTAGAAAGAACCAAATTGAAAAGCAAAGAAAAAAAAAAAGTCTACCTATGGAGTTGCATTAATAACTCTAGCGGATCCAGCTCGGTAAAAAGTCAACTGTTAGGTGGTTTAATAGATCTCTCCAGCAAATTTTACCATCCTAAACCTACTTTAATCCCTTTTACCCAAACATCTTCAACAACTTTTAATTTATTTTGTTTAAAACAGATTAAAAGCTGATTTTAGAAACTGATTCTGATTTAATCAAAATTTACTATTAAGAATCAATCTCAAATGACCTATAAGAGAAGATTCAAAAATAACTTTTGGGATCTTTACAGGTTAGTTGTTCTTGTGATTTAATCTTTGCACATTTGACATAAAAGATAATAGTATACAATTTTGGATTACCTCAATTACTCTTGCCCTGAACAATGCAGTCATTGCCAGTAACAACCTCCCACTTGTTTTTTTGTTTTGTTTTGTTAATGCCCACTTGTTTATCTGTGTTAAGATTCTTAGACATCGATCAAGTAATAAGTAGTGAATTTGGGAACATATCGTACGAATACGAACCTTCAACATGCTTGATCTTTTATTCGCAAGTATGAAAACGATTACTCGAGTCGAGTTCTTCGTCCACGAATCAAGTGTAAATGGGGGGAGCGATTTTTATTTGCAGGACTTATCATTTATTGGGATATCTCTAACATATATATAAAGATAGATTTAGAGACTGACTTTATCTCAAATATTTAGGAGATAAAAGACTGTATTTATCTCAAATATTTAAAAGATAAATATCTTCTAACTAACTGAAATTATCCTGACTAACAATTAAACATTATGGGTCCGCCGACCTAATCTATTAACAATCTAGAAGCCAAATTTTCTGATTACATGACAAAAATAGGACAATGCATTGCTAGTATCTACTAGTAATATATGGATTGCTTGTGTTAGACTGTCCAATCAAATACATATAAGGTAATGAAGCCACATATTTGATGTTTGAGCATTAAAGAGTTCACATTCACCTCCAATTTCTTACCATATTTGGACAAACGAAAATCGATCTGATTTCTCTTGCTATAAGCGAAAATGAATCTTAGTTCTGGACTCAATCTCTCTTTTTTGTTTTTCTTTTTTCGAATGAAATTCAGTTAAGTACGCAGTACTTTGAAGATTCACCTGATTTTAATCCACCATTAAAAAAAACTTTTCAAAATCAAGCCTACATATTACATCCTCTAAATATATAACCAAAAAAAAAGAAGAAGAAGGGAGTTTTTGTATGATTTGAGCATCCAAATTTCTCCTTATCATGTTGCGTATAAGGAGAAAAATCTTGTGGTGTGCCCATGAGTAGGCGACACGCTTTAACCAGTGGGTCTCATCATTATGTCCGGCCATTCGCTGTCTAATTATCCTCTCCATTATTTTCATATCTTTATCTTTATTATTATAGGTTTAATTATGCGTAAACAAATGTGACGGTATGATCAAAACACCCCTCTCCGTTCATGAACTTCTTAACATTTCAATTTGGAAAGTCTCACTTATTTTAACTTCAAGCTAAAGTTAAATTACTCTTCTTATTTGTTTACTCGAACGTTATTAAGAAATTTGTCGAGTCTTATTTTTATGATAAACAAAGCTCAAACCGCTCTACGAAATGTGAACTAGTTTTCATTTTCTTCGTATTTTTCCGTATGTGTGTTTTGAAAATCTTTGGCCTAAACAACAAATGAATAAAGAAAAAAGTCAAGGAAAAAAAATCAAATAAAAGAAAAGGAATCATAAACAAAGTCAGCCTAACTGAGCAGACAAAAGATTGTTCTCAACCCAATTAGTTAAATTAATTAATTAGTGTTGAGTTTTTAACAAATATACCACCATAGAACTACTGGGACAAATATATCAACTGTGTAACCTGTTTTTAAATACTATTTCCATTTCAAAAATGTTAGCATATGGCTTTTCATTGATTAGGACGTAATGGTGATGCATAAACTTAATCTCACTGTCTTAATCTTATTGATTTGTATATAAAAAATAATTTAAGTTTCATCTCATTCTAAAAGATCAGGCCATATCTTGGAAAGGAAGGTGTACAAACTTTTACAATCATTTTAAAGGGCATAAGTTGAGCTTAGTCACATGATTATTAATGTCCCAAAGTTTAGATATTAAAGCTTTTGAAAACCAGCTACAAGCTTATCACCCACCCACTATATCTTCTTCTAACCCCTGCCTGGATCTCCCATTCATATGGCAGCAAGTTGCCCTAGCCTCTTCAACCTCAGAGACAACCCGGTCGAGCCAAGGGTCCGGTCCTCGTCGAACCATGGCTCACCGGGCTGCAAAAAGCTCGACGGGGTGGCCATGTGGCTCATCAATGGTGTAGCAAGCGCTTTCTTCGCGTCTTTGGAACGTTGTTCTTGCATCCATATTGCCACTGTGGATGATGGTGACGATGCAAACGAAGACATGCCGTTAATATTCAATGATGGAAACCTCCGGCACGTCTCCGGCACCGGCAGTCGGAGGAGGGCAGGCAAAGGAAGGAAAGGGGAAGCTGGTGTGGAGGTACTTTGAAGTGACTTTTTGGTAAGTTGAATTAAGGGAGTTGGTTCTTTGGGGGATGACAAATGGAAGAATATGGCTTGTGTTATTTGGTTTGAATCTGTGAGATACACATGGTTTCACTGTGTTTCCCTTCCTATCTAGTGTCCTTAAAATCTATGTACGTACCTTCATATGCAACATCACTCTTTAAGTCCAAGACTATTTACCTTGATATTGTATGTTTGGATAGCATTTCAAAAATATTGATGATCATGAGATCAAAGAGATATGAAAGGCAGCTTTAGATTTGTCTAGCTAATACACTTTTTGTGACATTTTTCCATTATTCTCGATCTGAATCGCAAAGGATCCTAAGATTACTTCTTCGTTCTGGCCATTTCTCACAGCAACAGAGGCAGTTTGATGCTGTGATATCACTTACTGGAAATAGCTGTGCTGCTAATGGAGTTGGCAAACTTCTCCTGCCTTTTCTGGGTTTAATAACTCACCAACTTGGTACTAAACGACTAGGGCAATTGCCAGAACTTTATTAGAAAACTTAACAAAGTATAGGGGCATTAAAGGTTCTTTAATTTTATAAAAATTTCTTTTTGCATGATGATGGTTATCATGTTGTTCCTTGGCCTACTTCTCTTTTACTAAGTTTTCCCTTTTTTCCCCTCCTAGAGGAGGACACCATTAAACTGTTAAACAGCACGAGCAAGGAATCCTATGATTGAAAATTTTCTGTCCAAAAAAAGAAAGAAATCTAGGCAATACTTGCATTTATGGCATAAGTCAAGATTAGTCACACACAAAAAAAACGAGTTAATTGATGGTTCAACTTAAAAATCTTTTTAATCTCTCGATACATTTTATTGAGAGATGTAATTACCATATTACTCAAAATCTACGGTTTGCGCATCCTTTTAAATTCTCACATTGTTAAAGTTAAAATTTCTTACTTTTCAAAGTGTAAACGTAAATAAAAATTATATAACAAAAAAATTGCGTACCAACATTGAACCCATCCACCTCGGCAGAGTCCAAAAAGTTCTTTCCCATCATTAAAAACACCAAAAAAAAAAAAATCAAGTTGCATTCATTTTCTTCTTTTGACATTGCAAGAGCATGATACAACTCTCATGATACAACTTGATGACTAGCTGACTTTAAATCTAGGAAGGTGATTTTTATTGCAAGTGATAGTCTATTCAGACTTGAAATCCAAGTTTATCGTAAGTGATACTAAACCCAAGCACGGCCCTCACTAAATATGATCGAGTGGGCGGAGATGGCAAAAAAAAAGTCTTCGGAGGTTTAATCGGTGTTAACTTTAACCCAGGGAAAGAAAAAAAATTAAGCATTAGCATGACCTTTATATGGAATCGAATACCCCGATTTCTTGATTCGCTTTATCGAATACCCCGATTTCTTGATTCACTTTAGTGTTTCTCAAATTGAGTTAGAATAGCTGGTGAAGGGTAGAGGGATTCAGGGGATCCGGATTCTCTGTAGATACATGCAATAATCGTGGAGGTGCAGTTTTAAAAGTGTCGCTAAAGGTACAGAATTTGATGTTGTGAGCCATATTTGTTTTTTCTTTACCGACCAAAAATATTTCTAGTCACGATCTTTGCAGCAACGAATTTAGAGGGCCACAGCCCAAGGCAAGCCAACGATTGGGCTTCATTATGGGCCTTGTACAAAGAGGTCTAGAGGGAGGGGAGGTGTTGGCAATCGCAAATGGACCGGACAGCTTGGGCCCTTCCAAGGACATGAAGAAGCAGTATAAACAGTTTTGTCATTTGGGCCTATTTATTTCACGAAAAATATATTCAGGATGTTGCTATTTTCCGAAAAACGTTTTCGGGGACTTTCATTAAAAACCAATTTAATTACATTGTCTTAGAGGGTCACCTTAAAAATCTTATTCTTTGGACTAACCCTATTTCTTTTTTAACTTAATTGTAGAAATACATCTCATCATAAAAAAGATTATAAAGTCAATAGATATCGCGATTGAGTAAAGTGAGAACGTTATCTTTTAATTTTGTCAAACACAATAATTTGTTAACACTTAAAACAGCACTATGAGAATGTATCAAGTTGAATCCAAAACATTACTACCTAATCTTATACGATTAAACAAAGTGATCGTATTTCTTCTACCTGCACAAAGAAATAACATGTTTAACAAAAGTTAAGTTGTGGGAGAAGTACGAGTAGTAAGATCTGATAAAAATTTAAGATAAATTGTGAACGGGATTTGTCCGTCCAGATGAATAATTCAAATCTAACTTTCATTTAAATCTTTCAATCTTCTTCTACGTTGTGTAACACGGTACTTTAGATCAAAATGCAAATGATACTTATGTTGTGGAAGCTTCGTCGGGTCATAAAATAAAAGTCAAAATAAACTAACTGTAAAGTGATCACAGTTTGTTTATTAGTCATCTGAAGCACTGTCCATAGTCGTTAATCAGATCACTGCACAAACTGGGCGGCAACCTCAAATCTTCCGCCCCTTCTACCGCTAAAAGGGATTGAGAGCAAACGAAACACCAGCGAGACATGCAGGGTATTGGCGGCCAAACGCCTTCTCGGTATGGTCTACTCCGTTTTTAACACTCAATTTCATCTCCAATTAGGGTTTCATATGTCATAACTGTGATCTCTGTACGAATTGCCAACTATGGACCAAATTTCATGCATTTGAGGTTTTTTACTGTACAGTAGTAATATTGGAATTGAATTTATCTCATTCAACTACTTGGACTTGTCAAATTTCGTCGGATAACTCCTGCACGCTTTATTCATCGCTAGTATGCAGCGACCAATCTCTAGAACTATGATGCTAAAAGCTCCTTAGCAGCCACAGCGCAGGCTCGTCAATGAGTCCTTTCCGCAATTTTTTTCGTATTTTATATGTTTTTTTGGAAATCTTGTTTTTTGCGACAGGTTTGAATTGTTGAGTATGGTGAAGAAGCACTCGAACTTGTTAGGAAAAACGGTAGTGGAAGAGGAAGATGCCTCGGATATAGAAATGGACCAGCGGTTTTGGCATGACGTGATGGATTTGTATTTCGTTAGCGGTCGGGAGTCGAGGGGACGGCAGGACGATGATCTCGTATTCTTTGTGAGGAAAATGGTATTGGCCTCGAGTTTCTCGTTTCAGGCATTTTGGTGTGTGTGCGAGTTGTGTGTCTGATTTTACATCGTTTTGGTTGCAGAGCTTGCATGGATACGGTTTCAATGACAATTTGGAGGGAAATTCTCCTTACTTTGTACGCAGGTGGGCATCTAAGGTAAAAGCACCATGAATTCCTGTGTTTAGCCTAATATGATATATATATATATATAGAGAGAGAGAGAGAGAGAGAGAGAGAGCTATGCCAGTTTATGCCTTACAATGTTTTCTGAAATATCTTAAGTGGATAATTCGCATGCTCATTTGATTTGGAAAGTTACTTTGTTAATAGCTCTTATTAAAATCGCAGCATACCCTTGTTTTATTTATCTCTAGTGTGACTAGTTTGTCGTGATTTAAAATACACAAATACCTTATAAGAGCAAGATCATAACTCGTGCATGTTGTAGAAAAGAACATGAATGCAGGAAAAGGGTGGTCCAGTGCACTAGGCGTCCCCAATTGTCGGGGTCTGGGACGTTGGTGTACACAGCCTTTCCCCCGCTTATATGGAGAGGTTGTTTTCGTTTCTCAAATCCGTGACCTCCAGGATCAAGATGGAACAGCCTTACTGTTGCATCAATGAATGTAGGGAGCAGACTTTTTACATGTCGGAGATTATGCGATTTATTTTCCAATGGGGATATTTCAGCCGCTCGAAGTGGCACCATTTCTCATGCTGATTGTTTGAGTAGGATTTAGAAAGAAGTCAAATTTAGTGTACCAGGAATCTCTCGTGGTAGGTTTTGACGATGAAAAGCTTGTAGATTAGGGGTTTTTGCTGATGATGATGGGCTGAAATCGACGTGATTCAAGTTGCTACTGTTCAACAAGGAAGGGCTAACTTTTGAAGGTAAGGTTTTGTTGGTAGAAAGAAGCAGCTCAGAGGTTTGTTCGTCGCGCAAAACAAGAAAAAGACGAGTTGGAAGGTATGAACCCCTCCCGGTCTCCTCAGTAGTGGCCCAGCTCTTTTCAAGGGTGAGAAGTTCTGCATTTGACGAATGGCCCAGTAATATTGTATGTGCCTTGATTGTTAGTTATGTTGGTTTCTCCAATATGGGTCCATTAGTTCTTTGATTTGCATCGTCTCAGTGTAGATTTTTCTTATATCTATATGTTAAAAAGATCTTTAGTTAAGACGCTTATGTTATGCTCTTGTCTGCCAGTTGGATAACTTAGTAGATGAAATGTCAGTAAGTGTGGATTGGAGGCGCTCATATTATTTGAACCTAATTGCCCACACTACCTATACTGTAACAGTCGCAATTTGCAGGTAACTCTTTGTTCCTTCTTTGTGACATTTCATCTTTCTCCTTTTAAACTTGGATACCTTGCTGTCCATTCTTGTGCAAGTTGAGATTGGCTTATCAGTTTTGCTTAAATAAGTGTATGTATTGTTCAGTATTGTGCTTAATGCAGACTTTTCCGCTGTGGCTTGTAAGTTTCAGATACTATTATACTTTTTGCTATAAGTTCTTTTTGATCGATAATTACACACATATATACTGGCTCTAGATGGTGTACTCAATAATCTAAGCGGCCTGGGCATGAGGTTCATGCAATTTAGGGTTCTGGCCCGTGTTAGATGTATTTTGCCTTTTCCCATCTTTTAGAGAGGCCATTTTCGCTTTTTAACCTTGTTTTTTTTTTTTGGTTAGACCACCCGGTATCCGGACACCACATTAGGAGCCAACTAATCCGGGTTTGCTTTTTAACTTTGTGCATCCAGGTTATGAAGCAATCCTACTAATGCGCCAGGGGTCGCCCTCACTTTTGTGGTGTACTTTATGCAATGTAGATTGAATTTCTATGAGAGTGGATATATAGACTATAAAAAATAAGAAGCTAATGCCTACTTCATGCAAGCCTGTCTACATAACAGTGTAATGAGGCAAGTCCACCTTGTACGGAGGCTCAAGCTCCGCTCGACTATTTATGAATCTCCAATCTTGAGGTTTTACCTAAGAAGTCGTACTTGATACTTCTCAAGCTTAACTCAAACATGAATAGCCTATCGAGCTCAATCTTGGCTTGTTTTGCAGCTGTTATGCTTCTGCCTGTCGAACTACTACTGGGAGTAATGACTTTTAATGAATAATAGTGATGCATGCCAGGAGGAAAGGATTTGAAATTGTAGCTTTAAAGTACTTGGAACATCTCGGGACTATTGAGAATAATAGCCTGAAAGCAATACCTGGGAGCTGAGACATAAGTTTCTGAATGGATGGTGAGGTGGTAGGTACTTCAGCAGTCGCCAAAAAGAGAACAGTGGAAAAGTTTGTGATAATTGGAGCATTAGTAACATGGCCATGCGAATATGAAACAAATGGATACAAATTAGGCCTTGTAAGAGAAACTCCTCCTTCAAAATCCGGACACCTAGTATTCAATCAATTGGAATTCAACTTTGGGATAGAAATTGGAAAGCATGGCGTTATTTAAGCTGAGCAATGTGGTGCAGAAGCTTTTATACTAACAAAACTTTCACCTATTGTTAACTGGCAACTACGATGATCTGTATTTGGTTATTGCGATGTGCATATGTTGTAGACTCATAAACTAGTTCCAGACTTACAGTTGTTTCGCTGAGGTCCTTGTTCTGCGTAAATATTTTGAGATTGTTCTTCTAGTATGAGTTGTTTGCTTTGGGCAGTAGCAGTTGCATACAGACAAACACACACACATACATCTCTCTCTCTCTCTCTCTCTCTCTCTAACTTTTGTTACACTCTTCTTTTCATGTCCAAGTCTACTTATGTTGAACCGTCATGAAGTTCCCATTAAACTTAATATTCAGCTATGCTCATATCTTTTGGAAAAGGGTTGTCATTTTCATATTTGTGCACCATTGTTGCTCATATTCTTAACGAAGTGTAAATTTAGCTGTCTTCAGTCATCAGGTCCTTCGGAATCATCAGAGTGGCCAAGATACATCGTTGTCTCCTATATACAAGGTACCTGAAGTATAATTTCGATTTGTTTGTGCCTTTGGACCATTTTTGTTTTCTCTTGTAAGTACAACACAAATCAAATCTGCTTGAAAGTGCTGAGGAATGTAAGATCACACGTTTAACAAGGTAGCCAAGAAGCAAGCACTAACTAGGATGTGGCCATGCTTAGAAGCATATATTTTGAGTGTGTTTCCACTCATTTATGCATCTAGGTTAGCACTGTTTCAAGTATGTCTCTGAGGAACCGTCGACACGAAGTTTGGCCAATCGATCAGCAGTTCAGCACTCTTATTCAAGTCTTGTGAGATACACTTGACTTCACAGCCCAATGGCTTATGGAGTAAAGTTTTTGACATTTTAAATGCCAACAACGAGTCTGTCTCAACAATTAGTTTTTCAAATCATCTTTCCCATGCTTTTTCTTAACTCCCATCAGTTCTGAATTTGGAGCATCAGAGGTTCCCAACTTACCCCGAACCCGCAGCACCCAACTCTCATTATGGTACGGACAAGGCCATTAGCACGTCAACGGCCAGGATTTCCACAACTGGTGCCCTCCACATTTAACCTCATGTAGCCTTCTAATCTCCTTTCTCGCCTTTTCTTGCATTTCGTTTTCAAGGGTGGCTTCAATCTCCATTTCTTTCTTCAGGATAAGATACTTAATGTATCCAACATTATACTGTAGGACTCTCCGTGTATGTGTTCATTGTGCCAAGTCCAGATTGAGCTCAGCGTCTCCACGGATAATAGTTTCCTATCAACATCACCAAACCAAGAAACCTACACGTTCCAAATGTTAAATTTTACCCATTCTTTTGGTCTCCAATGTACTGCCTCCATCCCAGAATAGGCGTTCCAAAAATATTTGCTCTCTTTCCAGATCAGGAAAGATATCTGTTTCCAAAAATATTGCTCTCTTCCCAAAAACATTGCTCCCATTCTATTTCCATTTTTGCCTTTAAATTGTGACTCTTTTTCTCTTCCCTTTTACTGTTTCTCTCTCCCCACTTGGACTCATTTATTTTCTCTACACAAACTTTTCTTTACTCTATCCTATCTGTTCCCACCCACTCACTCAATTTCCACCATACCTACGTTCTCTCTTCTTCTACCCACCATCTCTTCTTTCAACCATCACCCAGCCTCCTCACTTGGTGTTTTGATTTTGGTCCAATTAACAAAAGTAATTTGATTTCGCAATTGATTTATCATCAAACACTCAATGTGATTTAAGATTTAAGAAAAAAAATTGTGTAGATCTGGTTTTGAAGAAAAAGTGGTGCTAGAATTGAGAGGAATCTTGGCGATGATGGTGATTGTTGTGATGGTTTGAGGCGGCCATGGTGGTTGAGGAAGGTGGCTGTGGAGGTTCAAGGAAAAGAAAAGCCGGTGAGGCGGAGACCCTACCGCATAGGCGAAATTGGGGGTGCCTAGGCACGGTTGAGGCGTGCCTGGGGGAAATGCTTAAGCGAACAAGGAGGCATTGTAGGGCGATGAAGCGACCTGGACAGATGCCTAAGGGCAGGATAGATGGTCTTTTTTTTCGTGGCAGGTACTTTCAGATCCCGGTCCCACTGCAGAGAACACAAGATCTGAAATTCACATACCCAAAAGCTCAAAAGCAATGGTCTTTTCATGCCAGGTTCGGAACATTAAAATCTTCAATTTTAGCAGACAACAGATTCTCAAAGTAGCTGCTTGTTAGGATTCTTTAATTTCAGAGTGCAGAAAAACCCATCAATGGCGATAGAAGGAGGTTGTGGGTGACGGCCGCCGTGTTGCATTCACTGAATAAATGAAAACATGAAGAAAAGGAAAAGAAAGTGGCCAGTCATACATTTGAGGTAGGAAGTTAGGGACTAGTGCATGTTTGTGAGGACATAATTGGAAAACCAACTAATTTTGACCACCTTCTTTAAGTCTGTGCAAGTCAGTCTTGATCAAATATTCTGGGACGGAGGGATACTAAATAGAGGTGGATGTTTAGGAAGAATCTGTTCGTTCCAAATTGCATTAGCCGTGTCACACACCCTTAGGGCGTCGAGTGTCGTTAGGATCACCACAAAAGGGGCACTCTGCTTCATCTTCCAAGTTACAAGTAAGCTTCTGCCGTGTAGCTAACTAATTTATAGTGATGAATGAAGTAGACTAGTTATCGCCATTGAGATGATCATTTATTTCTTCACAACCTTGTCCGCATATCTTTGTTCGAGTAGTTCATCCTTCCTTAGAAGGTTGTAAGCAGAGCGAGTTGTGAACTTACTTAGAGCCAAACCCTTTCAACTGAGTTGATCCGCATTGTCTCCTGCCTCAACCAGGCTGGACCATTTTTAAGTCACCTTGTCATGCTTGGACATATATGCTGAGGAAATGAAGGAAGCAAAATTTACGTATCTTTTGAATGATGAATGTGCTTTTAAATGGATTGGAAAGAAACACACACTATTCACTTACGGCGATAGATAACGTTTCATCTGTTGTACTGTGAACTATGATCCAACCTATATAGGGTGGTTCTATTGCCAATTGCCAGAGCAGGAAAGTTGCTGCCAGGGAAAAATTACATGATGCGAAGGCATCCTTCTCAAAACCAATTGGCAACGAGGGAAGAGGCCACAAGGCTCATATATTGAAGTATGAGTTATTATGACACCAATGTGGGATTTAAATCTCAACAAATGACATCAGTGCCAGCTTGATACACACACCACTCCGTGTCACGATGTCCCGTCTTGTCTCCCATTTGCATCGACATCCGACGCCCTTCCTATCACCACAATCTGCACCTGTGCCTTTTCCTTGGCCCATATAAGAGTAATCAGTATGCTCTTAAGAAAAACAAAATGTAAAATCTCTCCTTTATTTTGCTGGGAATCTTACCGATAATTCATCACAAGTTGGCGACGTGGCTTGCTCAATGGGTTGTTAGCCTTGAGGAGATGAAGGCTGTAATCAAGCACAAAATCACCGCCGCCTCAATATCACGCCAAAAATGACCGATTGCCGTTAAGTCATGACTTACCCGCGCAGCTTCTGAATATTACGAGTGTTGTTTTCTGATCTTTAAGGTACAATTAAGCATTGGATACCATCTTTTTGGCTTCCTATATATCGTGATAGCAATTTTGTCATGTTTGCATTGTGCACATGTATGTTTGAGAGACGAGTTAGCAGTTAGCGTGTATTTCAGGTTTTTATTTCCATTTTTCTTTAGATATTTGTGCCTGCTATTAAGACTTCCATCTTTGTTTCTGTAAATTATGTCCTTGTGGAAGTGAAAAAAGTAAAATGATAAAAGAGAATGGAGCGTCTATTTCCACAGCCACATATGCTTCTGCACTTCATTTCATCGCTATTAGTTTATGATGTGTCATTATTGCAGCTTTTAACAGCAAACTGAGATGTTGGTAAACATATTCTAGGGTGTTCAATTGGACTTTCCCAAAAGAGAAGGGTCCGACAACTGTTTTACTAATGCATTAGTTAACTTGGAAGGAAACCTGATTGCATTAATTGTCATCCTTTCCTTGGCCTATGACTTTCTCTCTAGGTAGTGAAGACTGTCTATGCATCTCCCAGTCGTGTTGATTTCCATTTGGACTCAAGAAAGGCAAGTGATCTATTGCTGGCTAGACTATGTTTTCTTTATCGACTTTATCTTATTAAATTCGATGTGACGTTGTTACTGATATGCATGCAGGAATTAGAGACAACCCCTGCCTATCCAGAGATATGTTTTGCAGTTGATGATTTTGATTCCACTTTTGATGCAGTGGTAAATTTCTTATTTTTTGGCACATTTCACATGGAACCTTCCAATCCGCATCATTTCTTATTTTTGGCACACTTCTCATTCTTGGACGAACTTTTCATGCCAAATTTTTAGATAGTGTTTTGACATCCTCAAATCAGCTCCAACTCTATTGGTTTTCTAGTAGTCTTATGTTTTTTCCTTTTTCACTCTGTGGGGAAAGAGGAAGGGGGGGGGGGGGGGGGGTAACGGGGAAGGTGGTGATGGAGGAGGAGGAGCTATTTCATGACAATTGTGCTGGTGAATCTATTCTTGACTCACTTCTTTTTTCCCCCAAAATCTTCCTTTTGAGTTTGCCACACGTCGTGCCTTCCTTATCTTTATGTTCCTAACTCTCAGTTGAGTTTATTTGACTTCAGTGTGTCCTTTGGTCCTCCAACTAATTTGATTGCACTGCGAAACCTGGATCATAAATTCTCGGCCCCAGAAACGTTGTTTCTGAATCTTCTTTTCTTCCCTACCCCATTCTGCTTATGTGAGATTATTTCCTCTTAACTGTTTTGCATCTACATGTACACTTAATTATTTCTAGCTATGTAGAATTACATTGTTTAATAATCAAGTTAATCGTATAGTGGGTACTTCTTATTGTTGCACTTGTGTAAAACCAAAATACTGTTCATGGGCATCGCATGCTTGATTTTTACAATTTAGCACCATCTACTTCATCAGTTTGTTCTGCAATTACTATTTGTCACTGTGTTTTCTCAAGGTTTAGAAATCCATGGCACCCTTTTGTTGTCTTCTTGTTTTTGTCTTTCTCTGAAGAATAAGGAGAAAGGAGTCAAGATCAAAATGTTCTTCTTTATGGTATTCCCTATACCGTTTCATTTATTATTCCAGAAATTTGGGTTTGCAGGTCTTGACTGATACAGATCATTGCTACTGCGTGCTTCTAAATGCACATGGTGGGGCAGCATTTCCCAGTGAAAAGACATCAGAAGATTGTCTTTCTAATAACAACTCTTCGCTGAAAATTGTTACGGATGCTGAAAAGACAAAGAAATCTAAGGTTTGAACATATGTTTGCTGACGAGTTAAAGTTATGAAAGCTTGCTTCATATTCTTATTTAAATTGCTGAGCTAGTGCTTTTCTTATTTGCTATTCAAATGCCGGTTTTTATATTTACGGGAAAAGAAAAGCTGTTAACTTGTTTTGGCTCTACAAGTGTTTCTTTGAATATATGAGCAGAAGGCTAGCAACAGCTAGTGCTGTTGGTTTTGTCCTAAACTGTGTCTTGCTGAAGACTTTGTTCCACTAGCAAAACAAAGCATGGTTATTTGACTGTTTGTTAAAAGAAGGTTGGTTAGTGGCTAGAAGTTCATGATTTTTCTGGCGTATGATTTATACGAGAGAAGAAAGAGAAAGGTTTTAGGGATTCCAATTCCTTGTGTCAAAAAAATAGTTGTGTTTTGATTGCAAGTGTCCAAAGTTTTGTTGAACGTGTCCCTCAACTTCACCCGAGTTACCTAAGCCTTTGTCCTGAATTAGCTGGGGTCTAGTACATGAACATCCCTCAGCTGAAGTCAATCCTATCCAAACACATGTTGCATGTAAAAGAAAATTATTGCTATTAATTCCTTTCCCGATACTTCTCTTCTTGTTGTTCTCTGTTCGGTTCTACATGTTTTCACTGGATATAGGCCTAGTCCCCATACAACCTATATTGAACAACCCTGTTTCTGTAGCACTCCCAATATGCTTTTATCTAGTATAGATGCGTATTCAAGAACCTTTTTAACTGTTAAGACTGATTACTTTGCCATTTTTCTTTGCTTTTTTTCCTTTTCTATTACTTCTCTTAAACTCAACTTCGGGGTTGGGGGTGGGGGGTAGACTTCGAGTTTGCCGGCATCTTGACTGTTGGTAATTTGTGATTGCAGCTTACTCTTTTCTCAGGATTTGTCAGCTATCAAATGGTTCGAGAAGCATATGATGGTACGTATGGTCCTTTTTATTCAAAGTGAAGTTATTGTCGTCATGTGAGCCTACGTAATAGCCCAATCCTGAGGGCCTTTCCCTTTCCTGAGATTCAGTCTCATGGGGGGCTGGATATATGGGGTAAGGGAGGGCAAGCCCAAGGGGCTGCCGATGCATCCAAAAAGAAATTATTATGTTTAACACTTGACTTCTTCTCTCATGTCATGGTGTATATAGTTATGTGGTTATTTATCCTGAATTTATCGTCATCATTCGGCTATTCAACCTGAAATTATTCTAATCATTGCACCCTTCAACTGATGTTGTGAAAGGTTTATACAGCAACATATATAGTTTAATTTGTGGAAGGGTGGACTTAGCAGAAATGCACTATAGTCATTATTGTTACCATAATGGTTTTGCCCAAGCCGACCCATAGTTCAGGCTCTAAACTTGATGGTCCTGACAGGACTTTAATCTGTCCTAGCCTCCTACTCAGAGAAAACAACTTGGTTGGTTTTTAGTGAACTATATTGACCCCGCTTTTCTCATAGTGAAAAGTACTGAAAAAAGTTTGTAACAACATTGACTTCCAAGTTAAAATGGTTAGAAACTTGTGGAACTGAACTTTTTAGTTTTGCTTATCCTGGTGAAGTTGATCCAGTCTTGGTCTCTGGGATTATCTGCACTGCTAAGTAACAACTGTAGATACCCGCTGTTAGCTATGTTTATCTCATTCTCATTATCTGCATTTACAGCGGGGAAGTCTGGATTAGGAAGCCTTCTGTCGCTTGGTCATTCTCCTGGCAAAACAGACAGGCTCTACATGAAAGGTCCTGGAGGGCGTGGAGAAGTTGAAGTGGCTGTTTCTGGTGTTGTTGGTATGCAACTCTCCCTTAACCGATTTTGATCCAGTGATACCTAAATAAATATCTTTCTTCTTGTTTCAGAAGTTTGTTGATACTGTATCTCTTAAGTTGTATCTTAAACTTCATCAATTTCTTGAACCTATTTTTTTCTGTAATTAACTCCTTTAACCTATTTCTTAAGTTGTGTCTTGAACATTTAATGTGCTCAGCTTCAGATATTAGATGTCCTTGATTACCATTTTAATTCTTTTGTTACATAACTCTTCGCTTCTCTTTCTCTCTTCAAGCATGAAGTTCCTCGCTGATGGAGGATTTTGTGGTGAATCATTAAAAAAAAAAAATTCAAAGTTCCCCACACAACAATTTTTTGTTGCTCAGATATTTTTTCATGAACTATGACTCTCATCCTATTCTCAGTAGAAAGCCCTCTTCCACGGTGTTGTACTATTCCTCTTTGATGACCAATATCGGAGCATCTTCTGTGCCGTATTGTTTAGGGCTCTTACTGCTTCACCCAATTCCCAAATTGGTTATTTGGTAATTATTGGTGTCTGCTGAGCATATTTAGTTCCTGCATTCTGATGATTATTGAATAATATGCCCCAATTTATTATTTGGTCCTCTATGCTAAGAATTGTGTACAATCTTTTTTAACTCGCATGTATCATTGCCCTTCGTTGAATCTTGGTGCTACCACATCAGATCAAAGCATGGGGGAACCAGGCCCTCACTCACCTGTTCAGACGTCAAAGAGAGGATTTGGGCTTGGTACCATTGTTCGCAGAGCAGCTTCTGTTGCATCCGTGGCAGCAAAGCATGCTTTTGCAGCTGCTGCTTCCACCCACAGTTCAGATGAAGAGATGCTGCCCCTCAAGTGTTGCTTAATGTCCATATCCTTGCCCTGGGAGCATATCGCTTATGATCTTTTGTTTAAGGTGAGATGCAGTCCTTATAAGAGCTGAACATCGACCTCCTGCGCTAATGATCATAGTTTTCTTTCTGCGGTCATATTTGTAGAGGAAGCGCTC
This sequence comes from Escallonia herrerae, assembly GCA_033070095.1. NCBI lineage: Eukaryota > Viridiplantae > Streptophyta > Magnoliopsida > Escalloniales > Escalloniaceae > Escallonia > Escallonia herrerae. The sequence continues at coordinate 42,263 of JAVXUP010001912.1, read as the reverse complement.
CTAATCAAGTATGATTTCATAATGCGAACGAGAGTTCTGATCCGGTTCTTATTGTTTCTTAAAATCAGGGAGCTCCTCCAGTAAACTTGTAGAAGTACGTTATGGAACTGCAAGGTAACGTCAAACTCCATTCATTTATTTGATTAAGAAAGAAAAATGAGTCTTCCACATGGAGATTCTGGGTGACCGATCTTGAGGCTTGGAAGAACTGTACATAAGTTGTATCTTGAAAACTGTGTTTGGGGCGTTGAAACTGTGTCAGGGGCCTGTAAAGTTGTGAAAAACATCAGTTTTGATTAGTCAAATTTCATGAAGGCATTTTGTATGTATAACATTGTTAGTTTTCCAAGATTTGCTATCATAAAGTTGTTTACTAAATGACGTGATTAACCCGTATTGAGATGGTTTAAATGCCGGCCCTTAAAGGGTTAGCATTTTTCTCTAAGGTACCAATTTTTTTTTTCTATAATGGAAAGCAATATATGATCACCACTTCCTTCTTGTCATTGAACACCAAATGAACCTTTTGTGACCTTTACAAATGCCTTTTAACCACAGATTTTCAGTCTTTAGTGACAAGGATGGTGCTTAAATGGCTAACTGTTTAACGTTTTTATCAATTAAATTGAGAATTGCACTTCATCTTTCAATGCATAAACTTCAGTTAGATCATTAAAGATCAGAAGTGGAGCGCGAAATATGTCAGTATTTTGCATTGAGATATATGGGGACATTTCTTATTTAGCTACGATGACAGACATCCATCCGTTACTAGATCATGGATTGCAGCCAACAAGAAAACCCTCTCTCTCTCTCTCTCTCTCTCTCTCTCTCTCTCTCTCTATGACAAAACCCCTTCTCTCTAAAAATCAGCCTCCCTTGTTCTGTCCTGTCACCGCCAGTTTTCTACGGTGGGTGATGTCGCGGTGGTATAGGGATTTCTTTTGCTTTGTTTATAAAGAAAAATTTTGGCCTATCATGATTGTAAGAAGATAGTTACAATTTCTCGTATAGTGACAATTATTAGACGTTAAATATATTTAGGAATATTTTTACTATGGAACGATTCTTAATTGCACTTTTTTAGCGTCATTGAATAAAAACAACTAAAAATATTTATCAATCACTAATTGTCGTTCTACGAGAGGTTGCAGCTATCTTCTTACGACCCAGGTAGTAGTCAAAACTATTCTTTTTCTACGTTCTCTTTTGTTGGGGTCTCCTCATAGATGGGATCTGGAGACGTCGGATCTTTCATTAGAGGTTGAGGGTGGATGCCTACGATGGGCCTCAGAGCGTGGTGTGTACGGGTGTGCTGGGTAGGTAGATCTAGGTTTGGTGGCTAAGGGCTGTCCAAAAAGGGTGGGGGGTTGTTCCTTCGTATGGGTTTGTGGGCATGGCAGTACCAGTGGTCGAAGATGGTGGGTGAGTTTGTTAAAAAAAAAAGGGTGTTTTCTCTTCCAGGGTTTTAATTCCCCTCCCCCCTTAGTTGATCCCCTTCCCCCACTTTCTTTACAGAAAAGTTGGTTTTTGGTTGGCTCTGGTTGATGGGACTGCTGGACGAGTGTATGGTTGCTTGGCGTAGGGTGGAGGATGTTTTTTCAGCCAAGAAATTATTGGATTGTTGCGCTAAGCATCCATGGTTGGATGGTTAAGGCGCCCAACTCATAATTAGTAATTTTGTAGGTTCTTGTAAGTTTTTGTGATGGTGCTTGTTTTTGTCTGAAGGTCAGAAAGGGTTGAAGGTAAGTCCAGTCGCTAGAGGTTTTTTGTGGTAGGTGTCGGGGGTGTGCTGGAATGACGTTGGTGGGAGCTCTGATTCTACAATTGGTGGCGGTGACGCTAGCCATTGCGCCTGGGCATGGCCTTGTGCTGTTGAATTGGGGCATGCGTCGTGGCGGGACAGGAGTCAAGTTCCTCGAAAGTGTTTGACTTTGCTATTTATCTTGGACAACTGAGTGCTTATCTTTGGTCTGTACAGAAAAAGAAATGAAAAGAAAAATCTCGTTTATCGGTTATTGTTGGCCTTTTATATTATGAGGTTACCTTTTTTTTTTTTGTAATTTTCCTTTCATGTAGTTTCTTCTGTCGATGCTATGCCTGGAGAAGTCATTCGCATACATATTTGTCTATTTCTTTATCCTTTGTAAACTTGTTATAACTTAACTACTTCTAATCCTTTCCACATGTATGTATTTATATTACTTGACCAGAAAGGTTGCTTTTCTAATAAAATACAAGCACATGGTGCTTGCACCGGAGAGTTAAGAAAAACGAACTAGAGGCAGGTGGAATTGTGGATGCAAAGTTCACTTTATATTCTTCAAACAAAACACTTAGCAGAGAGGAACTGGAACTGAGAGGCTTGCATGTTAGCTCCACTATCTATGGGGCTAAAATTTGGAAATGGAAACCTACTGCCAAAATTATAGAAGGAAAAGTGGAAAACTACCTGAATCACCAACAAGAAACTTCAACCGTCCATCGAATCTATTCCCTCAACATATGCTTCGTCCGTGTGCAGACTTCTGCAGGAGGACAATCCAACAAAATAGATCCATGTGAAAGCATTGGATACTTGTACTTCCAAGATTTCATTGCACTTTACGCTCTGTTATTTCTACATTTCGCGCTATGTGTATGGTAAAACTTTAGCGCATTTCCTGCCAAATAGTTGGTGCTTTTGTCACCCTCTTTTGACCTTTTTTTTTCTTCTCTATTCTCGATTGTGATACTAGTGATCGTTAGTGAGGAAAACAAACAGTGAAGCGTGTGAATCAATCCCATACATTTGATATCATTTCTTAAGAGAAATTAGCAATTTAGGAGACTCCCCCCCACCCCCCCACCCCCCAAAAAAAAAGCTTACACCTTTTATGAATTCGGCTTTCCTTTAGCCATTTTTGACCCCCTGTTATGCCGGTCCAAGTGGCAATCGTTAAGTCGAGGGCACGCTAGGAAGTTCACTTTAATACCAAGGTGAATTTCACAACTTACAACTTTGGGGGATATTTTTGCAAAATTTGATAATGACATACATAAATTAATGGGAGATCTCTCTCTCTCTCTCTCTCTCTCTCTCTCTCTCTCCCCCCCCCCCCTCATTTTTCAGGGCTCCCTTTATCACTCTCTCTCTCAGAATCCCCGACTCTTTGGCGTTCATACCTTTTCCCAATTTCAAGCAATATGGCGTTTCAGAGTTCACTAAAAAGTTTCGGAAGATCTTTTTTAAGAATGTACTACTGACATACTTTAAAATGGGTCTAGTTCTTTCTCCGTCTCTTTGTATTTTTCTCTACTCCTTTGTCTCTTAAAACCACACCCCGTTCTCTCCCCGAATCTCAAATCTCTTAGATCACTAAATCGCTCTCCCTATCATAAATCTTATACTCTATCACGGTCAATTCTCTCAAAATGGTTGCTTGTGATTGTCTAAACGAAATGGCAATGCTTGCAATTATATGCTCGCAGACTTTGTTAAAGTTTAACCAATTAATCACATATATAAAAGTAACTAATATTAAGCAAAAAAATTATATATAATCCGTTCATGTAGAGGGAATACAGTCAACAAAATTTTCTCAAACCTTTTCTTAGTTCAGCAAAGTGAGCAAAAAAATATACCATGTGGGATAACTTTGCAAAAGCCTTAAAATTCAGTCTTTTGTAAAATTACCCTCTATAATATGGGGGATAAATTGTAAATAATACTAGTTTAATTGGAATTTCTCTAACATAAAGCGTAATAGCAGTACCCCAGTCATATGACGGAAGAAAATTTTACAATCGAATCTTTCTGAAACGCAATTACGATAACGTGTGTATATATATATATATATATATATATATATATATATATATATATATATATATGAAAGAATAAAAATAAATTACGACGGTTAGAAACAAACATGCTTTTCATATTTCCTAGAATGCAAACATGGTTGCACGTATAACACTGTCATGAGGCGACAAAGCCTGAAAAGTAAAACATAATTTAGACATTTCCTCGTACTCGTATCACAAATGTAACCCACATGACTTCGGCCTTTCTTAAAATTAAATCTGTAAGGTGCAAAATCCCTTCGTTGTTTCTGGTTTTTCTATTCTTCACGATTAAGCTAGTAATTTTCTCATGGGACCCTCCTGATTAAAGCAGACAAAAGTACCCGTGATCCACATTCCTCCATATTCCACCTTCAAAACTCGAGAAGAATTCAACCGGTAAAGATTCTAAAACATATATTTTCAAAATTTTTGTTTGAGATTTTAAGAACACGTTACAAGAAATTCATATGTTACAGATTTTCTAGATTGAACATAGACGGCGTGTCTCTAATCCGTTTGAGGATACCATATTACAAAGAATTCATATGTCACAGATTTTTAGATCGAACGTAGATGGCGTGTCTCTAATTCGTCCACGGTGATAAACTTAGGCTCCGTCTCATTATTTTTTCAGTTTTGAAAATTGAAAAAAAAAGAACGTTTGGTAATCATTTTTTCTTCTTTCTCCAATTTAAAAAATCAGTTTTTAAACTCTGAAGAAAAAAAAACTCTAAAAACTTTTTTTTTTTTTACTTTTGGTTTTTTTTTTTTGAGACCACCACCCACTGCCGACAGCACCTCGGCGACCACCACCACCGCAAACCACCACAAAATATAAACTGAGTTATCAAACACCAAAAAAAATTTTTTAATAAATTTGGGTTATCAGACACCCATTTATTTTTATAAAAATAAAAAAAATTAAGTGCTCTTTATTTTTTTCAATTTAAAAACTGAAAACTAAAAAAAAAAATTGTAAAAACGAAGACGGTATACTCGATCGACGTGGCATGCGATACTGACTTACCGTTGAAGTAACAATAGTAAACAAGAGGCGTTGGACAAATTTTCCCTCACATTTTTTCAAACCTGAATATTGGGTGGACCCCATGTGTCCCTCCTCACCCTCCATAAATACCCCTCCCCTACACCTTCCTTCTTCCCTGTTCTCCTCCCCTCTGCATCGGGTCCGGTCCAACACAATCATGTTCACCCAAGAACCGGTGCACTACCAGTTCACTGCTGATGAAGTCAATGACCTCTTGTCTCTCGTTACGTCGGGTTCAACCTCCGGTTCGGACATGAGCCGGTCGGTTTACACGTCGGAAGAGCGGAGAGTGAGGCGTATGGTATCAAACCGGGAGTCAGCCAGGCGGTCGAGGCAGCGGAAGAAGAGGCATTTGGAGAACCTGTCGAAGCAGATGGACCGGCTGAGACTCGAGAACCGCGAGTTAAAGAATCGGGTTGGCTTCTTTTCTTACGGTTTGCATGCTGTTCAGTGTGAGAATGAGCGGCTCCGGTTTGAATCATTGGACCTTCAGATGAAACTATCCACTTTACATCAAACCCTGGTTACCATGGCGCAACTCCAAAACGACGACTCATTGCCTTTTAACTAAGCAATTACGGCCGTCTAGTCGCTAAACTCTCCTCTCTATCATTACGTTAGATCAACTCTCGTACAGTTTTTGTCATCCTTTTACTAGGGTGACGAGCCTCAGGCCGTCCCTATAGACAATTACACGACGGGATTCTGGTCCCACCTAGCGATTCTTGTTATATTGTCGGTTCATGCATGACCTTTTGGTGTACATATAATAAGTCGTAGTGAATTGATGATCCAATAGTGCTTGTCTTTCAGTTTTTATGTGCCAACAACGACATCCAACTAGTTTGACATCGCAACACGTTTACTCTGTTTGGGTGGGACTTACTTGACTCGGTGTTGTACGATGTGCTATCTACTGCAATACAACGTACAAGTTATTACCATCTAATTTTGATGAGCAATACAGATATGATCAAAAGGAATAGCATGTCTCCTTCTAACTCAACTTTTATGTCATCTAACCAAAATTTCTGGGATGAGTGTGAGTGTGTGTCGTTGAACATAAGGGTTCACCGTTGAACGGAATATAGCAGTGTCCGGGGCGATAGTTTCTGCAATGGAGTTTTATTTGTGTTCAGTGCATATTTAAAATTAAATTATTCTGTACAAGGAAACATATGAAACCATTGAACAACGCATGGCGTACTAATAAAGGTCAAAATACTGCTGATCAAGTATTGATCCCGTGTTTCAAGTAAAATTGTCAACTGGTTTTGCGTAAGCCATGTGAGAGAGATTGAGATTGGGGTTCCTATTTAAGGAAAAAATTTGGTTGATACCCGATTGAAGGAATCTTCCTCATATCCCCTTTATAGTGACAATAAATTGTCTTTAAATGTTTCTAGTGACTTTTATTTAGTGACACTAAAAAAGTACTGTTAATAATTGTCGTTGAAAGTGTTAGAAGAAAAGTCACTAGAAACATTTAGAGATTATTAATTGTCACTATACACAGGGTTGGAGGAAGATTCCTACAACCTGGGTAGGAGCCAAAGTTTGTTCCCTATTTAATGTGTTTACATAGATGAGTTATTTTAGCTAAGTACGTATTCTTTTTATTCATTGAGGAATTTGGCATCGAGAATTTTGAGTTTACTCTACCACGTATTAACTTTAATTTCATGGTGGTGAAAATTAAATGAGGATTAAAAGGTGTTAATGTAACCGTAACTGTGGAATCTCATTTCAGAAAATTACAATTGACAACTAAAAGCTACTCCCCCCGTCCCACATAATTCGATCACTTTTTTTTTACCCGCATGTTAAAGATTTTGGTCATATAATGTGGATAGAGAAATAGAATAAAAAAAGTATAAAAAAAAGTAAATATGTAAAATATCGACATAATCTTTCTTAATTTTGAAGTGATCAATTTTAGTGGGACAACTCAAAAAGAAAATATGATCAATTTATGTAGAAAGAATGAAGTATTTTATACTAATCCCCAACCTTGGGAGTCACGCTCGTTGCAGAGCGCGTTGGGCGGTATGGATAGCGAGCCCCTCATGAGGGTGGAGGTTTTATGATTATTTGTGGTCTTGTGCTCCAGGGTTCTCCTGTGTATCTATACTAATGCATACCGCACCGTGGATTAAGAGATTTTGCAAAGTGACAACGACAACATAATTGGATTTAAGATCTTCGCAAGGTGACCATACTTCGGGAATGTAGTCATGTTGGTCGATCTCATATAATATTTTGTCATGCGTTTGTTTTCTTTATTAGCTTTTTTTTTTTGGGTTATTTTGTAACACAAATACACATTTATGAAATTGGATGACAAAGAGAAACCTAATCTAGACGCATCAATCATACCTACATATTAGCTGTTGATAGCATGCCATATGTCATTACTAATATTGTAACTCAACTGATCAACAAAAGTGTGTTACAATTCCGAAGGACATGGATTTGAGTGTTGAGGCTCAGGTGCAGTCATCGTGGCTTCATATGCCAACCAGAGATGAGACTAGTCGTGGCCTCACCCTCACCTACCCTCAAAATCAAAAGATGGCACGCACCTTTTGTCTCAGCTTTTGCCCAAGTTTGCTTTTTCAAAGAGACTGTAAAATAAAATCCAAACCAAAGAGTGGGAGCACATCACCATTGCCCAATCGTGGTCGCTGCATGCATGTGAAAGAAATGGTAGTTATGAACCTTTTATTAAAGAGAATCATCACTTTAAGATAGGCGACTGCTGCAATTACCTTACCAAAGTTGTTCTCGAGAATCTTCTATACTGTGCTCAGAGCCAAGACATGTGGCAGCTTCTTCATGGCTAGAACTTCCTAATCAATCTTACGTTCTTTGATTCTTTTTCTGCATTGACCATTTGATCAGGGTTCCCGGTTAGCACCATGGGCAAGATTCATCTTGTAGAAACAAATACAGATACAGATTCTTATACGTAGCTTAAAGAGATAGACACTCTTGACTATGTTGTTTGTTTTAGAAGGATAAGAGAACCCATGGCGGACGAAAAGAACTAGTCTGACGACTCCTTGTTCAATGGTTGTGAGAACTAGGCCATTTTGTGAAACAATTTTCAATACAAAAGGTCTGGGCATGTAAAATGCAATCTTTATAGAGAGTTCTGTATTGAAACAATTTTCAATACAAAAGGTCTGGGCATGTAAAATGCAATCTTTATGAAAAAAACTACTCTACGAGAACCATAATAGAGAGTTCTACAAGAATTATGATGGCTATAAAATATTATAGACTAGGATAATAGGGAATAGAAAATTGATATATCGGTATATTATAATATCTCCACTCAAACTCAAGATGATACAGAAGAACAAGCTTGAATTTGGAGATTAAGGCTCTGTTTGACAGAGCTTTTTTTTTGTCTTCAGTTTTTAAAGAGTAATTTTTAAAGAGCAGCTTAATTTTTTTTTTTTACAAAAACAAGTGGGTGTTTGATAACCCTTTTTTTTTTAGTTTTTTTTTTTGTGTTTGGTAACCCTTTTTATTTTGACTTTTTTTTTTGAGATGGTTTGCGGTGGCGATGGTGGGGCGTAGCGGTGGTCGACGGTGGTGGTGGTGGCCGGCGGTGGTTGTCGCCGGCAGTGGTTGCCGGCGGTGGTGGCCGGAGGTGGCTGCTGCCCCGCGGTGGCTGCCAGCGGACGACGGTGGCTGCCGGCGGTAGTGGCCGGAGGCCACTAGCCACCCGGTGGTGGTTGCCTGCGGCTGGAGGTGGCTGTCGGGTAGCGGTGGCTGCCGGAGGTAACTGCCGGCGGTGGTGGCCAGAGGTGGCTGCCGCCCGGTGGTGGTTGCCGGCGGCCGGAGGTGGCTGTCGGGCGGTGGTGGTGGCCACCGCCCACCGCCGTCCGGTGGTGGCTGCCGGAGGCCAGAGGTGGCTGTCGGTGGCTACCGGGCGGCGGTGTGTGGTGGCTACCGGCGGTGGGTGAGTTGTGATGGAGGTCTAAAAAAAAATTAAAGTGAAAACGAAAAGAGCTTTTTCCTCTTTTTTTTTTACTCTACAATTTAAAAAGCCACTTTTTAAATTGAAAAAAAAAGTGGTACCAAACACTCCTATTTTTTTCAATTTTCAAAACTGAAAAAAAAAAAGCAAAAAAAAACCCTGTCAAACGGCCCCTAAATCCCGAACGTTGAGCAAGCTACTTTAAGTGAGATCCATGTTGAGGTCCTGGCATAAAGTTTTGATGCATGAGATTACAAATCCAAAGTGAGGTCTACTAACCTACGAGAATGGAGGTCCCCGGCATGGTCCAACAACGATGGCCCAACAACCTACGAATATGGTCCCGGTTAGTGATGCTCGGCACAGAAAGGAAAAAAGTTCGGTAACACAAGGTATAGGGTACTTGGGTAGAGTCCGGCAACCATGAAAGTCTCTGGATAAGGTCCTACAACTAAGAAAAAGGAGGTCCCTTGGTGAGCTCTGACGACCATTGAAGTCTCGAGACGAGGCTTGGCGACTAAGGAAAATGAGGTCCCCAGGTGAGTTCTGATGACCATGAAGATCTCGAGGCAACCTCAACCATGACAAAAATAACTCAAGAAAAGAAGTCTGAGACGAAGTATGGAGACACAAGAAAATAAAGTTTCGATGAGGATAAGGATAAAGACCCGACTTATGTCATAAGGATGAGTAAAATAAATACCGGGCTTATAGTTTAAAATAAACTTGACTGAATAATATCCTTCAATGGTCTAATAAATTGAACACAAATATGACGTGCATTTGGTTAGTCAATTTCTCTTTGATCCTCATATGACTCATTTTGCAACCATCCTTTACAACTTGCGATGCATCAAGGGTACTTTATTTTATGGCTTACATTTCTCAATGTATTCCTATCTTGAGTTACATGTATATTTTGATGTTTCATTGGGCTGGTGATCTAACAGATCGACGCTCTACTAATGATTTTTACTTCTTTCTTGGTACTTCTCTTATTTTCTGGTGGATTAAGAAACAGAGCCTCACCGCTCATTTTGGTACGAGAAACAGAATAGAGAATCCAACTAAAATTATGAGAGCTATAGAATATTTTAGACTTACGATCATAAGGAATAAAAAATTGATATATAAGTATATCATTTAATACATCCAACTCAAACCCGAATAAAACGGTACAAGACAATATACAGAATATCAGTTAACATTCTTTTCGTTGTAGGCTCTTATATCTCAACACCTTTATGGGGTAAATATTAAACCTCAAGCAGGGTTACGAGAATAAAGTTCTGAAATGAGTCTAATCGAGCTATTGCAAATTTCTGATGGAAAGAACTTAAAACACAACTTATAAACATGGTGTTGTACGTATCGATGTACGTCTATGTTCGTTTGCGTACTTGTAAAGTGCAAACTTTTGGGGCATTTTATATCTCAACACCTTTATGGGGTAATTATTAAACCTCAAGCAGGGTTACGAGAATAAAGTTCTGAAATGAGTTTAACCGAGCTATTGCAAATTTCTGATGGAAAGAACTTAAAACACAACTTATAAACATGGTGTTGTACGTGTCGATGTACGTCTATGTTCGTTTGCGTACTTGTAAAGTGCAAACTTTTTGGGCATTTGAAATGGCCAACTACGAGGAGTACGTAATTAATAATTGATGAGGAGTAGGTAATTAATAATTAATGAACTAAAGGTTGGGTTTGGGATCCAAACTTTGGATACGAAGTTCCATCAAATCCACTTGGTATCATCATTGGGCCCAAAAGTGCAAAAGGGAAGAAAATGTTGGGAAGAGAAGATGACCAGAGCCAATGTTTCCATGTAATAGCAGAATTCTTCATCTTCGTATTAAGTAGCACTCAAACTTGGAACCATCATAAAGATGACACCCAAACCTAATTTATGGTCACTAAAGTGGTGTCTGGGGTCAGTTTGTCTTGTCTCTACTTCGTGTTCCTCAGCAAACAATGAAACTTCTTAGAAGTACTCCAGGCTTGATGTTTATGTTTCTTTGTTGACCAAAGAAAACTGGACCAGTTGATGAAAAAGTTAGATTTAGTGGTACCATGGACCTATAAAGATGAAGTTAACAATGATATCTTTTTTATTTGCAATCTCAATGATTCATATGCAACCTCTAACACTTTGTAGCTATGATTAGCACTTTGGGTAGTCACGAAGATCACGTTGTTTCGCTTAGCCATCGCCCAGATACATTGTCATTCCCAATTTATGTGATCTATGTTTAGAGATCGTATGGTATTCATTCTCAAAAATATATTTTGAATAAATAATAAAAAAAGTTGTTATATTCAACTTTAATCTATTTGTAACGTATCAAAATTCCAATTCAACTTTTGAGAGAAATAACACGATCACACAACACCTAACATCGCTCCAATTTAGCCACCATCTTGTTTCGAGTAACATTCTAGTCGACCTCTCTTGCATTATTAAACACAAGTCACTATCACATGTGCAAAATTAAAATTTTATTAAAAAAAAAATCAAACAGCACGTAATGTTTGTTGTCAAGTTTGGTAAAATAAATCTTAAATTGCACAAAAATAAGTTAGTCATGCATTTGGCAAAATAAGTTATCAAATTTAGATTTAATTTTAACTACAGTTTTTTAATGAATCTGAAATTGTTAAAATCAAAACATGTGCAAAGATAAACTTAGCAATAAGATATTTTTGTAACATCAAGTTTGGGCTTTATTATTTTTTGTAACTATATTTTCTTAATGAAGTTTAAATTATGAAAACGAAGCATGTCTTTATAAGTAGTTATTTACCATTTAAAATTTGTATTTTGTGTCATTTTTTAAGAAATTTCTTGGACTGCTACTTGTTACCATTCTAGATAGGTTGTTCGTAATACCAAAGAGGTGTTACACCAAACAAAAAAAAATCATTTATATATAGTATAGATATAGATAGATGTAGATAGATGGTCAAAGATATGTGTGTACTCGTTTAACATCCGATGTTTCTTCTTCCCGAGGCCTCCTCCTAAATTTACTAACTTTGCATTTCTAGTACTCCGTCTTAGACATGGCTAACCAAAATTATTTCAGTACTAAAAGCACATATTTATGATTCTTTAACTTAATTTCTAATTAGTCTCATTAATTCAAGCAAATAACTTTTATTTATGTTTACCGTATACACTAGACTATGGGCCAGGAATGGGTTGCCCAAAGCCAGTGATACAATGGGCCAACGGTGGGCCACGAATCTCCAAACGGGCCGGTAAGTCATAATTCAAAACCAGCCCAACGATCTCGACATACGACGTCGCACCGTTGGCTTAAAACTAAGAACACTTTTTGAAATCGCAAACGTCAAAAAAGATCCCGCCGACGCCCGAGAGTCCCCATTTTGAAACCGGGGCGAAATCCAGTTCAAAATTCCGTCACCTCCAGTAGCAAGGCGAAGGCGAGAGAGGGAGGGTGGACGCGGCGGTTGGTAGTCAGATGGAGAAGATATGCGTGGCGGTGAGGGTGAGGCCGGCTGCGAGTGAAGAGAGCTCAAACGCAGCGCACTGGAAAGTAGAAAGCAATTGCATCTCTCTTCACAGATCTCTCGGCACCCCCGTCTCCGGCGCCTCTTACTCCTTCGGTACTCAACCATCGCATCGCTCCTTCGCTTTCTCTTTTTTTTTGCTTAATATCCGATAGGCCAAGTGTTTGTTTAAGTTGCTTGTTTGTGTGCTTTCAGATCATGTGTTCGACCAAGATTGCACCAATTCGAGGGTTTACGAGCTGCTCACCAAGGACATCATCCGCGCTGCAGTTGACGGTTTCAACGGTAGCACAAACTCTTGTTATGCCTGATTCGTCTTTCAGCTCCTTGGGATTTGTTCTCAGATATTGGAATTAAGTTGTTACTTTACTGCTATACGTCTGTTGTTATTTTTCTGTCATGTTAGTGTATTACGGGGCCACACGGTTTAGCATGTAGCTTTCAGAACAAACAATAACTTACCAATGATATTAGAGTTTTCTTTGCGCTAAGTCTTGAGGTTGATTCTTCCCGCTTGCATTTTTGGTCTCCTTTACAATATTGCGCGCTGCATGCGTTTTATTTGTGAAGTTGGTGCTGGTGCATCTTGAGTTCTTGGTTTGCCTCTCAAGTGCAGGCTCCCGATTGACATAACGGGCAGTGTTAAGCATTAAGCTTTTAGAGAAAATGATAACTTAACTTACACGAATTAATTCAGGGCCTAATGGCATTTGGGTTAAAGGGGAAAATGTAGAATAACTTTGTTGGCTATGTTTCTTAACAATGCTCGGAAGTATTTCTGGTGTGATGTTTGTGGTGCCGCTCTTAGGAATTGGAGCTTATTGCAAAGTGAATTAGCTAATTGTGAATCAGCTTCATCTATAAATGCTAGAATTCTTACTGGCATGTTTTCTGCTAAATAATTGCGAAAGAAAAGGTTTTTTCTTGCTTCTAATGAGCAACAAGTTATCACAGTATAAGGTATTTGGGATTTTGCTATTTCTTTTGTTTGAATTATATGCTAAACATATTAATTTGAAGTTTTGGACAACGAAGGCTTGATCAGAGAAGGATTTGTTACTCAGTGAACAGCCATTTCTGCAATTTACAAATCCAAACTACAAAAATTGTTTAAATTTTATTAAAATCACAGCACAGTTTATACTGCATTTTATCACGATTAAAGTATGAGCAAACGAAGTGAAGGCTTGTGCATTACAAGTCTTGTTTAACTGACACTAAGCACTGCCATAACTACTGGGAGGTCGGTTAATTAAGTCTCAAGAAGCATAACTGGGAAGCTACACGACTTTTGACTGTCCAAACTCATTCCAATTTGGCTAATGTATGGCATGCCCATTGTTGAAAAAGTTTCTTTTTTATGTCACTTAAAAGTAAACATAAGGGTGCTTGTCTTCATTTACTTATAAATGAATGAGAAATCATTTTGGATTTGTCTTCTTTTGAACCTTTCTTTGTTTTCTGTACTTTGCTATGGTGTTTCACCTGGGTTCACGTTCTTCTAGATGTTCTGGCATTGTTTCTGCCTTGTACTCTATAGTTTCTTTTCTTTAAAAAATTAGTTGAAGAAATTGTTGTTCAACCTCGAACTTAAGAATAACATTGTAATGCCTCCAACTTAGCAAGATATACTGATTAGATTAATGCTCATCCACATTGATATGAAGTTGGCAAATATGACATTCAGGAACTGCATTTGCATATGGGCAGACCAGCAGTGGCAAGACATTTACCATGAATGGCTCTGAGAACGATCCAGGAATCATTCACCGAGCAGTGGATGATATATTTCAGAAAATTCAGATGGTATTATCATTACTCATTATTATTGCTGCTGCTGCTGCTTTTGTTTTTGTCCTTGATATCGTGATTTTGCCCGCAACAATGGTTTTCTCTTTTACTAACTCTTATTTGATGTCCACAGGCAACTGATCGAGAGTTTCTCATTCGAGTTTCCTACATGGAAATATATAACGAAGAAATTAATGATCTTTTTACTGTAGAGAACCAGAAACTTCAAATTCACGAGAGTTTGGAGGTACGCAATTCAGAACTTAATTGGGCACTTGCAAGGTTTTGTACATATATCAAAATATTGATTCTCCGTTCTCTTCTAGCGTGGAATATTTGTTGCAGGCCTTAGGGAGGAAATTGTCAATAGTGCTGAACAAGTACTCAAGCTCATTCAACTGGGGGAAGGTTTGGCCCTTTACAAGGAATTCTTGCACTTTCCAGTGGTATTATCATTTTTGTGGCTAAATTGATGCGTATTTCTGGGGAATGACTTATTTACAGTTAATAGGCACTTCGGGGAGACAAATATGAATGCGCGAAGCAGTAGATCCCACACCATCTTTAGGATGGTACGTCCTTGAGCTATTTTTGGAAATACTGCTATGTTCTCTATCTTTTTGCATAATCTACTCTAAGTATTCCACAGCAAAGAAAAATAGAATATACTAGAATGTATAACTCATGTTGTTATTGTGAAACATAAGGTGATCGAAAGCAAGGGAAAGGAGACAAGCTCTACTGATTATTTAAGTTCAGATGATGCAGTTCGAGTTTCTGTCCTGGTTTGTGTTTTTCCACGGTGTTTACATTAAGTTAACTAGCAAATAGCTGCATTAAAGTCCTTTTCAATTTTTCTACAGTTCTTGTTTTGTTTTAGTTGTTAGGTGAATCTAAAAAGGCATATTTTCTGATTGCGTTTTTCACTTTATCTGGAAGTAGAATTTGGTGGACTTAGCTGGGTCTGAACGGATTGCTAAAACTGGAGCAGGAGGAGTCCGTTTGAAGGAAGGAAAGCACATTAACAAGAGCTTAATGGTGCTTGGTAATGTTATTAATAAATTAAGTGAAGGCGCAAAGCAAAGGTACTTTTCCATTCCTAGTCGATGATTAACCTGGTTAAAAGGCAATGAGCTGGAGGTTAATTTGCTTGTGCAGGGGACACATTCCTTATCGCGATAGTAAACTCACCCGTATCCTCCAACCTGCTCTTGGTGGGAATGCAAAAACATCAATTATTTGCACAGTTGCCCCTGAGGAGGTAGTCTGGCATTTATATACAAAGTTGTTGTGTTATCAAATTGATACTAGCTTCATGGTGTAATTTAATTTAAGTTGATATGTCTAGGTTCACGTTGAGGAAACAAAGGGAACCCTCAAGTTTGCTAGCAGAGCTAAACGTATCACGAACTGCGTTCAAGTTAATGAGGTTTGTCTTTAATATGTACGGAGCCAGTGATCGCTTTCTTACCCGATATGTTTCGTGTATTTACCGATGTACACATTGTTATATCTTTATCTTTCCTTTTACTAATGCTTTGTGTGCGGGGATAAAATGAAGTTCGAAGAAATAGTTGTTGTAAGTTGATATGCCTGCTCCAGGTCCAAAATTATGGATAATTATCGTTACATGTTTTGTAGATTCTGACGGATGCTGCCTTACTGAAGCGGCAGAAATTAGAGATTGAGGAACTACGCAAGAAACTTCAGGTGATGATCACATTTTTTTACTGCACAACAACAAGATTAACAAAGCTCTTACTGCGGTAATCCTCTTCTTTAGGGATCTCATGCGGGGGTGCTCGAGCAAGAAATCTTGAATTTGCGAAATGACATGCTCAAGGTAGATAGTTGTATACATTATAAGAATCTTTGGAGTTCCTGAGCACGAATTATGGCATTTGAAAAAGCAATAGTATTATCTTGTCAAAGTGCATGTTTTATGCAATGTCTTTCGTCAGTATGAACTGGAGCGCGAAAAGCTTGCTATGGAACTAGAAGAGGAGAGAAAATCACACAGGGAACGAGGTCAATGCATTAGGGAGCAACAGATGGGTCTTGACAATTCTAACAGTGTTGTCTTTTCTGGCTCTGACACAAACTCTAGCCAGGTAGTACTTGTGGAATTCTTTTGAAATACCTATGCTTTCTTTTTTTGCTTTGGCCATTAATTATTCTGAAGTTCTTTATGCTGAAAATGTCAATAGTCCGTCCTATCCCAATCCTTATCTTTGTTAACTATCAAAAAGATAAGTTACCTTCCACCCCCCTCTTCTTCCTAACCCTTCCTCCTTCCCCCCCCCCCCCAACCAATGCCTAATGTCTTTTTCAGCATCACTTCGATTCATTACGACTAACTAATTATGCCTAATTATTACTAGCATTTTCATAACCATTTCTCTGCAACCCATGTATGAAAAAAATGGCCTAGGGGAAAACAAAAGCTTGAAACCAATATAAGGCTAGGATGACGTGCAAACTTTATGCTTTTGTAAGAAAAGAAAAACATTTAGCTTCTTACTAAAAAGGAGAATATTGTTGAGATGTTTTAGTACGTACCATTCTCCTTTTGCTTTTTTTCACGTACTATTTTTGTTTGTTGAACATTACTGATCGTGACAGATGAGTTCACTTAATTTTCCTGCATTACTCGTTATGCTTTTGGGAATAGTTTTTGTGCTTTTCTTCATATTTTAAGCATTGATGTTTATCTTCTTTGGTAGGTCCAGGAAATTGTAAAACAAAGCCTCCAGGAAGAAAGCAGTGAAAATCCTAGCATGGGCCAGGAAGATGCTTTTAGAACCCCTACTTTTAAGCCAGCCCCTAATTCCTTTGTTGTTAAGCGATCACATTACTCTAGGCAACCTGAATATAGCCCTCTCCCAGATGCATTTAACGACTTTGCAGATGAAGACACGTGGTTGAAAATGAACAAAGGCTACATAGCTGACCTTGATTCACTTCACATAACTCCTGCAAGAAAAGTTCAATCCTTCCCATCAAGCGTTGAAACTCCTGTGAGTTCAAAGTTTTCTGCATAATTCGTGCACCGATTATATTCATGTGAAACTGCCTTTTGTAATAGTATTTTACTTTGTTATGCCTTTAAACTAAATACATGCTTCTTTTCTTCTGGTGTGGTGACAAAGTTTTGTTGCCCTTCGAGACTACAGATTTTTCTTATTTAACTATGTATACGGTGCCAGGCCATGTATCTTGCTGTGAAGACAAGATAGAATGCAAAAAGACAAAAGCTTTCCTAGGGTGATTTTGTCATCCTTGGATCATATTGTCCAGTGCCATTTAGACTCCAACATCTCTGGATCATCTAATTTGGCATTTCTAATTCATTCTATGGAATGATTGTCATTCAAATTCATGTTTTATAAAGGAAAATGAAGATCCCAAAAAGATATATCTTTACTGTTTCTAAGAAAGTTAATTCCCTACTCATAAATGGTTTACCCTTTCGAAAAACCATCTTATAAACTTAAGATTGTATATTGTACTAGCATTTTTATGATAAGTAGGCAATTTGTAAATGCACCAAAATTTGTTGTCTGATGGTTTATGCAGGGTTGCTCAACTCAGAATTGCAAGCAAGAAGTAGAAAGTCTTCGTAGACAATTGAAAGTTGTTATGGCAGAAAGAGACGAACTTGAGGTTAGTCTGTTGTTGTGTTGGCACATTCTCTTTCTTGCGACTGCAGAAGT
The DNA here is from genome assembly GCA_033070095.1 of Escallonia herrerae. Taxonomy (NCBI): domain Eukaryota; kingdom Viridiplantae; phylum Streptophyta; class Magnoliopsida; order Escalloniales; family Escalloniaceae; genus Escallonia; species Escallonia herrerae. Next base: position 24,358 of record JAVXUP010001912.1, on the reverse strand, counting down.
TATCTAATAGCTGTATAAATTTAATGATCATTTCATTCTGGTTTACTAAATCAAACATCTCTATGATATGTTGACGTTGTAAGTTTCAAGCATGAGCCATCAAGAAGAGAGAAAAAAAGTGTCAAGGAAACAACACAGAAAGGGATTAAATTACACATAGGCAGCCTTGCCCCCATTTAGGCTGATTCCCAGGATCCGTCCTGTTATAATTTCTTGCATAACCACATGAGAAATTCAGAGAGGAAGAACAAAGATGAGTGAACAATAAACTACAATGGACAGCCTCCATTTATAGCAGGCGGACTTTTGCATAACATGATGTCCTGGACTAGTACAGATACTAATCATCCTTATGTACTTTTAAATAATTCATATTTATAGGATGATCAGCTCAATGTCTCTTGAGTATCCAATTCAGCGAACGACACGTGCATATGCATATAGCAATGTAACGAAATTTTGGCATCCAACATTTTCCCATGTCGTAGCCATGTTGCATGCTCTACATTTTATGGGGTGGTTTATATTTTACAGAGGCACCGTGATGAGCAGATACTATTGAACACCCATTTAAAGGAAGAAGTATCTGAGCTTCGAGAAGAGGTGTTGCTTATGCGAGATATTCCTCAAAGACTACGTGAGTCTGTGAAACATTGCATAGACGTATACAATGATGTTTCATCTATTTTTAAGGTGATACTTGTGCATTGCTTTTGCTCTATTTACCAATGCTGGTGTTGGGTAAACTTCATGAAAGAATGTTTGTGACTTCTATTTTCATGATCTGAACAGAGTTGTGTTGCTGATGAGCAGTCTTCAATTGCAAAATTACTCTCCACCACAATTGAAATTGGTACATGTCTTTTGACAACTGTGGAAACCCATTTTTTGATGGCTGTGGATTGCCATACCTCCAATGACACTTCTGCAATTAAAGAACAATGCAATATGCTTTCTGAGAGATTGAGCGGCGCAATTACATCCTTGGTATCATCAGAAGCCCCTACTGTCAAAGATGAAAGTGAGGGGGATACACTGTGCAAGATTAATTATAAGGTAGCTGCCTGGTCACGAATATCAAGATATCACATGCCAATTTTGATATTCTTCTGCATTGTGGTGTTGAGTCTCTCTCCTCTTCCGCCTTATCATAGTCTGATTGTTTCTACCTTGTCTGTTATTTTTAAAAGACTCTGTGATTGGCTAGTTCATGGTATCTGCATATCAATCCTCGGCCTTTTCTCTTGAGGTTGCATGTGTCCTGTATCTTTAGCTGACCCTAGAATATAGAAACTTTCCTTTACTTGGAAGTTCTGAAATACATGTGTGCACTCTAAGTTGTTGAATGTGATAAAGGACTGCACTTTGGGTGGAGTAATTGCTACTTGGAAGCAAAATCTGGGTCGTGAAGTCAAATCAATCATGCAAAAATACCAGAGCTTGGAGAAGCAATTGGACATCAATAATCGGCTTCTTGAGGTCTCTAAGGAAAGGTATGGTAGTTTAGAGGAGGAGCTCCACATTTTGCTAGAAGAAAGAGATACTCTGCTCCAAACTGCGTCCAACACATCTAAAAGGCTTGCACTGGTAACTGATGAAAAGGAAAAAGTTTTGCAAGGACTGAACTCTGAAACAAGGAGAAGAAAAGATCTCGAGGAAGAGATCAAACAGTTCAGTATTGCTTTTGCATGTAGGCAAAGATCGTTTGCATCCTTCCACAATGAACTCAAATCAAAAGTTGTAAACCTGAAGGCACAGACTCCATTTCAACACCCAAAGCTTTTGGGTGTTGATGATTTGGCATAGTTGCATTAGTGCAATCGAAGTCCTGCAATTCAGAGTCATTGTTGAGGCTGTTCTCTATTTACTTAAAAGTGGACTTCAATTTGTCTGACTTGATATCGCTGTTAGTTATTGATTTATCTTCTGAGTTATGAAACAATACATCAGTTCTTATTGTATGAAGAGTTGCCCAAGAATTGGATCTTTAAAGCAAAATGTTCAACTGCATACTCCGGTTTTGTTGCTGTACAACTTCGTAATATGGTCTTGCTAGTAATGCAAAGGAGTGAAACGACATGACTTCAAGCCGTTCATGGTAAGGAAAACTATTTTCTGCATATAAAGAATCTGAATTTGTTCAGGTTCCTTCAAGGAAAGCTTGATGGTTGGTTTGCTTCGTGCTCTTGTTCCACGCTCATAATGTCTTGCATTGTTATCACGCGGAAGCAAGTGTTCATGTCTCCAATGCGTTCTGCACCTTTTCGTAACATCACAGAATGTTTTACTGATTGTCTTTGGCTTTCATTTTGTATCCGTTGATAAGATGGTAGAAAATGGTCTTTGCTCTCTAGTTTCCTTTATGGAGAACTGAGAAACTTGAAGGCACAGCTTGGCAAAGAAAGACCTGAAAAGCTAGAAGGCAAAAGTTCCATCACAACCCACAAGTTTGCCTTCCAGCACTTGTTCTGGAAACATGGTTACCTTAAAAGACATAAAAGGCCACTAAAAACGTATCGCTTAACATCATTTCCTTTTCATTTTTTGTCTATGTGCTGACAAGCGAATCGTGTCCAGCGCTATTTATGGCTGAGAGGTAAGTTATGTATCTCGAAGCTGAATAATTCGAAATGTCTGTGTCCATAGCTATTCCATCTCTTTCTTGAAATTTGAACTTGATCATTGTTTTTAGGGTGAATTACGTAAGTGGTTCTTTATTTGTTGAATTCATGTGCAAATCAATCCCTAATTTATGACGTCAATGTAGTCTTTTTATTCTACCATTCTGTAATTTTTGTAATCATTTTTGTCAATTTTGATCATTAAATGGTCAAATTGAGGAATGAAAATGATAATTACGAACCATTTCTCATCTTCACCCAAAGGGGCATTTCTCCCGGATTTGACTCAGTGTTTTGGGGATGGACTCAATAATTTTGACTCGCTGAGTTGGGTACCTTATCGTTTTTACAACTTTATTCTTCATTTTATTAAAATGATCAAAAAGGATGAAGAAGTTAACGGAATGGTAGATAATGATTACATTAAAAAATTTGATAGATAATTAACTGATTGTATGTTGCTTCAATAGATAAAAAAGATCGTAATTTACCCTTAATCTTTTTAGACCCAAGTAAGACCACTAGTCAATTATCAGGATTAAAGAGAAATGAGATGATGACACGGAGGATGTTACTATAATTCATGAGAGCACAAGATAGCAGGAAAATTAAAAAAATAAAATATCTATTAGGTGGTCAGCTAACTCTTCTATTTAGAAAAAGAAAAAGAAAAAAGCTGCTCCTAGCTTTTCAAAATTAGGAGTAGCAACATGCAGAAGAATGTTTGCAGTTGGTTAAGCAGTTGATAAAGTAGCACGTTAGAAGCAATTGCACTAACAAATCGTATGGCTTGGGGTTTCTGATGGAGTTTTTTTATGGCTAATGTACGTTTAGATTATGCTATAATGTTTTATAAAAGAGTTTTCTTGTTTAGTACATTGTTTTGAGGATTTTGTACTCCTGATTTTTTAAGCAATGAAATGCCCACCTTTTACCCAAAAAAAGTTCGGTCTTGAGTAACGCCCAAATTTCTTCATCCGGCTCGTACGTTTACTATATTCGTTTTTTATTTTTTGCAATAAATTTTTTTATATATATTTTTACCATTTTCTGTTTTCGCTTTGGGTAAAATTACTCAAACAGTGACAAAAAGCTGAAAACACTTCCGAGGTGTTTTCAGCTTTTTTCACCCAAACTTAACCTCATGTAAGAAAAAGTAGCTAAATTTTTTTTTTTGAACGTGATAAAAGTACAAAAGTATATTTTTTTTAACTGAATACAAAAATCATGAAAATGAAAACAGAAAATGAGTATGATAAATGTACGGGCAAGAATCTCAACCATTCCCCTAAGAAAATACACTTCCTGACGAAAGATAAACTGGAGAAAAAAGAGGGAGAACAAAGGGGAACAAAAGCTTTCGACAATAAATTTATAGCACGTCTTCACCGCTAACATAACATCAACTGCACCAAAGTAGCCTTGTTGGAGATCCGGTTCTCAATTTCTAGAGAAACTGAAGCTCTATGCCATTCTCTTGTCTCTTCTGTGTTGACTACTAAGTAGCACCTAATGTAACAAACATGCAAATTGTAAGGTATAAACTAATGGAATCACATTCCAGTAGCGTACCAATCTACAAAGTAAACAACCACTTTCCTTTCCTTATTACATTACCCTATATAATAATAATCACATAGGCCAAAACTGTGCGACATCAGACCGGAAATTGGGGTTGTCTCCACATGCATATATGCACACAACATACAACGGATGAACATTCATGCTAATCACTGCTTTTCTTGAATAATAGCACAATTCGTTGTACCTCAGAAGCAGCACAGTGGCTTGTTGGTTTTTCAAAACTGATGTTGCTATACGGGATATATGTGACCACTCCCCTATAAATAACCAAATATGCCTACCCCTATCCAACTCCTTCAGCCATGTAATCGAACTAAATTTGCGTTAAGCGGGGACGTTTAAACGCGAGAGTAAACGTCCCAAAATGCAAGAAAATGACCTCAAGTCTGCAGAACTAGATGAGCTAGGATTCATGAGGCTGAAAACCAATCAGTCTTTTTCTATGCAGAGATGGACATTCAATTTGCCTCTGTACCCAACCCTGGCCGTTAAGTATGGGTACCTTTCACTACCCTCCAAGAAAATCTTGGGACCTCACATACTTAAAAATGGGTGGGGTGTGCCATGTGGGTGGGTGGGTGGGTGGGGGGGGGGGGTGGACAGAGTCCAAACAATCTCTAGGTCTTTTTGGATTTAACTGTTACAGGTACATTGTGAGTTAAAAGAGGATGGAATTGCATGGAATTCACTTGTCTTTTTTTTCCTTGTGGTGATCATATCAAAGTTTTGTCTTTACCTTCACCCAACTTCAACTTTTCTAAGAGTGCCCAATCTTTCTCTCTGTTTCTATTCTTGCTCAGTCCCAAGTCTGACAGATATGCTTTGTCTATCCCCATTAATACACACCTACAACACCACCTCTCCCCCATCCCATTTCTTCCCACATAACCTCTCTTATACTAACAGCCCCGCATCTTTATTCTCTTCAACCTCCCACACCCATCAGCCTCAGATGGCTTCCTCCACCACCACCACACCATCTGCGGCCAAACAGCTTGGAGAACTCCTCCAGGAACAACAAGAGCCCTTCACCCTGGAGGTTTACCTTCTTGAAAGAGGGTATCTTAAAAGCAAAATGAACTCGGAGCGCGGAGTTAGCTGCTGTTCGACTAATTCAAGAAAGTTCTTTAAGAGGTCATCTAGCTGCGGTGCAAACAAGAGAAGCGAAGTTATTCCAACGTGTTCCAGGATTGTAAGAGCTGTTTTCAACAGGATTGTAACTACAATGAAGGATAGCAAAGATGAAACTGATGGTGTCAGCAACAGAGGCAAAAATAGGGAAGATAATGCAGACACATTTTCATCTGCTAGCAGCACAATAGTTTTCGACTCTTGCTCTGCGAGTGACACGGAAGATGCATGCATTTCATCTAAAATATACGGGCGCAATTGCCGAGCGTCCGAAGCCAGAAATTTTCAAAGTGAAGGACAGGTACAAGTACAATCTTCTTCAATGATCAGTAAACTCATTCCTTCTAATATCGGAAATGAAAAAGGCAGAGAGGAAAGAGACGTTGACAACGAAGAACTCAACAATCAATGCCTAGGATAGCCGTATCTTTTCTGAAAATATCATTTCCTTCTTACTACTACTCACTTACCCTACATGGTTGGAAAGTTAATAATTTACTATGGTTACTCACAAAGCAAACAGGTTACTACAGATAGAGATTATCAATGGAGATGTCTGGAAGAGAGTAAGCAGGTCAGCCCTGTTTCAGTACTAGAAGAAAAGCTATCAGCCGACAGTTCACCAATCAACAAAAGTTAGTCCTCTTGCTAACATGCTTGTATGTCAGAAGATACAATGTTTACTTCGAGATTCTAACTTCATTAACTTGTTTGATTGGGATAAAGTAGGAGAACACAACTTCAAGACAAGGCAAGAAGTGTATTCTACCCTTACTGGCTGTAAATTAGAAGATCAGCCACCAACAGAGAAGCAGAATCGTTCTGTAGAAGAACTTGCTCGCCCTGATTCGTCTCCCGAGTACGCAAAAATCAAAATGGCGCTGCAGCAAAGCAAGCAGCTTCTGTTTGACTGCGTGAGGGAGGTGGTGGAGACACACAGATGGAAAGACAAAAGGCACCCACAATGTAAAGAATTCTTGGGACCCGAGGAGCTCGGAAAGCTCCTTTGTGACAATATTAGGACATGTAGTCACATTGCAGATGGCACTAATACAACCCAACTGCTTTCAGGTTCAGCCGAAGAGTGGGATGATATTGAGCAGCGGAGCAAGGAGATAGGTATGAGCATTGGAGATGCCATTTTAGAAGATATGAGCTATGAAATTGTTGTAGATATGGTTAAGTTCAGAACAGACCGACTGTGAATAACAATTGGTTTACATCTCCAAATGTATATATCCATCCAATCCCCAAAATAATAATAATAATAATAATAGGGGAGAGCAAAACTTTTCTGGATCTTTTGATTTGATTTGATTTTTTATTTTCCTTTTGGGTGGGGGGTGGGAAGCCAATCAAGAACATGTTTATGTGATGTTGAAAGAAGCTATTAATTTACTGATAACGATGTTTAGCTACCAAAAGAAATACTGAAAAGATGCATAATAATAGGCAACCAATTGAGCCAATACATATATCACCAAAGCATGTGGATATAAAGGTCTTTCTGGGCTAAACTTAAACCTCAAACATCCCACTGTCAACTTCAGTTAATGCCTAAACTTGTGTGTTAGAATACTCCGTTGCTTTTTCACCAAGGAACATGTATTAACATCAACACCTTTTGATTATCTCAACTAGCATTCTACGAACACAGATTAAAAAAAAAAAAAAAAAATCTGGTCAACAAACCGGTTCAGCCGGCCTTGCATACCATCAACACATCGTCTCAACCAAGATATGTTTTTCTCTAGCTGACCCCCTTCTCTACACTTCAACGGAATGTTTCACAATATCTTCCGTTGCCTTCAAGCGAAGCCAGAAACACAGGAAAAATGCAACGATTCTTTGCACAATGGCTACAAATTACAAGGCAAAGTAATGGGCAACATAGTACAACACTACTACAGATGTAATCTCACAAACCAATACATCACCGTTCTGCTTTTCCTTATATTTCAAAGCACTGCTCCAAAATCATTGTTAGTCAAAACTGATTTGTTGAGATCTCTGAATCTGCTTTTCATTATTGATGGTACCGCGTTTCTTATGGCAACTTCCATGATATCACGGGCAATTGTCAACAACCCCAGTATACGTATAAAGTATAAGTTTCCGTCTTCGACAGGTAGATACAAGCGAAATATGGAAATTAATTATGTATATTTTGATCACAATCACGGCAACTAATCTTATTAAGTTACACAGCTGCCATTACAGCACTAATTAAAATGCTGGTCACAATTAGGGGTACAACTTGGACGGGTTGGGTTGGTTTTCAGCTCAACCCGAAAAAACCCAACATTTTAAAAGTCAATCTCAACCCAACCCAAATTGGACTTTTTATAAAAAAAACCCAACCCAACTCAACTCAAGTAAAAATGTTATGGTTTGGGTTTCAACCCAACCCAACCTAACTAACATCTAATTAATTTTTTGTTTTATTCGTGAATGAATAATTTTCTTTAACGCGTCTCAATATCTAAAAACTAACATTACTCATATTTGACTAATAGATAATACTTTAATCTTTAATAAATAAAAAGTTTCATTTATCCCCAAAAGATAAAATATGATATTATAAAGAAAATTTTCTAAATCAATCAATAAACAAACACATAGCTTAGGCATTAAAGACCACTAATAAACTCCAGTCTATTTAAAAAGTATTATAGTCGTCCTCAAACTAGTAAAATAAATGGACATCAACATGTGTAGAGGGAGAAAACAAGTAATAAGTTATAACACTTAATACAGTAAAACTCCTCCCACTTCAACCCATCTATGTCTTTAAACAACATGAGAAGTAAAAAATTATTAACAAAAGGTTTCACTATTCTGAAAGAAGAAATAAAATCCCAAGACACTTTGTGAAGACACCAACTGTTTTTAGCCGACTTGGTAATTGTTGCCTCCTCCTGCACCAAAAAAGAAAAAAAAACTCATGCCAATGTTTGAATAAAATGCTATACTCAATTAACCAATAAAGTTGACTTACACTTTTAAACTAGCATCAACATTCTTTTGCACTACTTGTCTCATTTGATGCAACCTGTGACCAAGTTGTTCACTCGATTCAGCTTAATAAGCAACTAAAATGGAGACATAGTATGGGCTTTGGACCTTAGAACATGCAATCTATCGGCTTGGGAATCAAAAGAATACTTAGACCGCATACACAACTATTTAATATATTTTTTGATTCATGCTCATGACCTATGAAAATGACCTTTCTCATTGATATAAGGAAGAGCAGGTATACTTCATGAAAGAGACTTCAATTCTAAGAGCAGGTATACTTCATGAAATGAGGCTTTTTAGCTGAGTTAAACTCTTGGGGTTTCTCCTGGAAGTGTATTATTCGAGAAGTCTAAGTAAAACAAACTCTCCATCTGACCAATCCAAGGAGGTATACTACCATTCAAGCGATTCCAAGACAGATCAAGGACTTGCAATTTCCTGCAACTCAGAAGCCAAACAGGGATTTGGCCGTTAAGGGCACAATTGCCAAGCGTAAAAACCACTAAGCTTTCAAACCCACTCACATTCTTTGGAATTTCTTCTCGATGGAAGTTCTTCGTAAGAATAAGAGTGGTGAGGTTCTTGCAGTGCTGCAGAGTAGATAAGGCCCCTGATATATTAACGAAACTGTTGTTTGACAATGAAAGAAATACAAGGGACGTGAGGTTTGCATAATGCTTAGGCATTCAACCACTTAAGCCATTTTTTGCAAGGCTCACTGTTTTTAGCTCCTGGCAACTAGACAATGTTTGTGGCAATGCACCCGAAAACTTGTTACTGGCAAGATCGTGTATGGAGATTCCGCAATCCAGTAAAATCAAGACCAATAAGACCAGACATGGAATTATTTCGAAGATCAAGCGCTTCGAGTTTTAGGCATTGTGCAAGGGTGGAAGGCAATGGCCTGGACAATGAATTTGAATGTGCAACTAATTGTTCCAAGTCTTTCAAATTTACAAACACGTCTGGAAGGGGACCCGAAAAATTATTACCACACAGAATCAAGTTCTTAAGTCTAGAAAGCTTACGAAGTTCCTTGCTTAGTTGGCCAGAAAAGTTGTTGCCGGAGACTGAAAGGTGCTCCAAAGTAGACATCCTATACAATGATTCTGGCAGTTGGCCCGAAAGTGAATTGAAATCAACATGCAATTGCTGCAGAAAAATGCTGCAATTGTCCAAGCCCACCCGTGAAATGGTTCCATCTCAATGTAGACCAACTGATCACTATGGGATTTGATCTCATTTGTGGAGATTAAACTCAAGGTAGACCAACTGATCACTATGGGCTTTGATCTCAAATCTTTGGTTCCATCTCACATAAACTTTACGTATAAAGTTAATTAGCTCGTTGTTTTCTGTATGAACTTGTGGTGAGGGAGGCTAAGTGGAGTTTTGGTCCCCTGGCCATTCGATCATGACCAACACATCACATGTACAAGTGACAAAAATACAATCACAATTATATACAAAGGTTAATCATCATGAATGTCAACAAATTACTATATAACTCATATAATACGTAGAGTTGACTATAAATCTTTCAACCAAGGCTTGTTAATGGAAAGACGGAACAGAAAAAAAGAAAGCAATGACAAATTTCCAAATAAAAAATATACAGATAACTGTAATTACGCACAGAGAGGAGAAGTACAGGATAGTTGCCGGAGCTCAGGCTAGAACGATGCGATCTCTCCTCAAGTCCCAATATACGATGTCTTCTCTGAATAGTCCCGATGTTTTCGCCGGAGAAGGTATAATGACGTTTTCTTAGAAAATGCCTTATGTCGCCTCTACCAATAGTCGGGGAAGGACTAAAGGAGAATCGATTTGGGGTTAGAACCCTAAATCAGCTAGGGTTAGAACCCTAGAAGTTGATTTCGGGGAATTGGAGAAATCGGCTGCCGCCTCTGCCGATAGTCGGGGAAGGAAGGAGAACTGGAGAATTGTTGGCTGATTTGTTTTTTTGTTTGGGTTAGAATGGGTTAGTGTGGTTTTATTGGGCTTAACCCAATTTAATTCATTTTAACAATAACCCAACTCAGACCAACCCATTTTGTAAAATAGTTGGGCTTGATGGGTTAAAGGTTGTGTATATTTGAGCTGGGTTGGTTAAAGCCCATTTTGACCCAGCTCAAATTGCACCCCTAGTCACAATCTTTCAACTCCCATAGACCAACAGCCAGTCCTATTCCCCACAAACACTACCGAAATTTCCGCAACTATTCAAAGCTGACAGCGCCGCTAATATCACCAACACAAGAAAACTCCTTCCATAATCAAAATACATTTAGCCAGCAAAGAGGATGCTTGTACGTTACCGTAAAATAGCAGCATAAAAACTATACGATACCATCCAACCAATACATTTAGCTGAGCTGTAAATCGCTTATCCTACCAACACAAAATTTAGCAATCTACAAGGTACATTTTATAACAAGAAAAGTTAGGACTACTGGATTTCCCCATCTTCACCAAGCTCCCCATCTTCAAGTTCCTCGTAACCACCATTTCTACTACGAGAAACATCCCTGTAATCTTTCTTGTGTTTCTTGTGCCTGCTTTCACAGTCTGATTCAGGAGTATACGCATGCTGCCAAAAGAACAACAATGTCATCACACATTGACAGTGAACAGTCTCTTTCATGTTCTTTCTTTTTTTTCCGAGTTTCCACTAGAGGCTGGAATAAGAAACTTAATTACCTTTCTTGACTTTTTACGGTCACTGCCATGTCGACGAGACTTCTTGGAGTCCTCTTTCTCGTCCTTATCAGAGACCACATCATCAGCTGCACCTTGGTGTCGGTCACTGCCATGTCGACGAGATCTCTTGGAGTCATCTTTCTCATCCTTATCAGAACTCACATCATCAGCTGAACTTAGGTGCCGCTTCCGATGTTTCCTCTCCCTTTCTTTCTCCCTTTTCTTGTCCTCCTTGGGGCCATAACTGTCGGCGACATCTATGTTCTCAGTTTCAGTTTCGTCCTTCTTAGGTCGATCTTTACCCTTCTCTTTTTCCCTTTCACGTTCTCTCTCTTTTTCTTTCTCCTTCTCCTTCTCCTTCTCCTTCTCCTTCTCCCGTCGTTCCTTCTCCTTCCTCTTCTCTTTCTCCTCCCTCTCTTTTTCCTTTTTTGCCTAAGGCAAGAAGTGACACGCAAATTAGAACACCTTCTTTGAAGTTTCACTATTTCCATATATTACAGTAATAGTCATCATACATAAGAAAACACGTGGGACTAATGAACATGTAGGCGAGTGCAAGAAGCAATATCTTGAGAGAATAGTCTAGCCAGATAGAAAAAAATTGCACAATAACGACCAAGTACCAAAACCTTGATCAAATGACAGTAAACTCCAAAGACAGATTTACCGTAAAGAGCTCTATAGTCATAGCAACAGCATATAAGTCTTAATTAGCTTCATATTGGCTCTCTTTTTGGAGAATTATATGAATCCACTCCCCTACAGATCAACTCAAGGAGAGGCCGCAGACCAATTAAAAATGGTAATCCTGATGGCAGAAAACCATGAGATTCTCTTTCCTTTTTTTTTTCAAAATAGAAGCAACAATGCTGGGGAAATAAGAACCCGAACCAAACAAAAATGTAAAAAAGAAGATTCCTTCTGTTTGGGCCATCATATTGACTTTGCTGTGTTTCCGTGCCCAGGGCAGGCGACTTGCTTCGAAATTATTATGCTGAATATGTTACAATAGACACATACCATGTAAGTGAAGCACCATATCACAAGATAATTACAAAGACGTGTTAACCTCCAATTGATACTGCCATCTCTCAGAACTTCTATAGCATAATATCCTGTAACAACTGCATATTTAAAGTTACACAACACAAAATTCGAATGCTATGCATAATAGCTGATTTGAGTTCAGGTTTTATTGCAGAATGAGTAGCACGTATCGCACATATAGACAACTAAAGCCATAAACAAAAGCTAATCCAAAAAAATAACAGAAGACAAGTCCTTTAGACAAAAGTATAAAACTGACAGATAGGAAATAGTAGGGTCAATTTACCTTTTCCTCCTCTCTCCTGCGCTCCTTCTCTTTTGCCTTCTCCTGCAAGCCGGCAACATATTCCTCAAAGATCTCCTTAGCTAAGCTTTCTTCTCCTATAGATCTACAGGTGCACCACAAGTAACATAGCGTAAGTTTCCGAGAGTAGATAATAGTTGTTACATGGACTCGGTACGAGTGTCCGGATCGGATACGTGTCCAAGTGTCGGACTCCTCTAATTTTGAAAACGCAAGACACGGGGACACGGCAAAATGTTCATATTTGTTATTGCTTTTTAAGTTATTTCGAAGGTAAAAAGGTATTTTGTGTGATGCACTTGGTTTTAATTGACAACTTGTCTCCTCTCAAAGCAATAACTAATTAAACAAAAAACTATATATAGTATTGATAATGCCATATCCTATGAGATGTGTCGGACACATATCCCATACCCATGTCCAAGTGTCGAGTGTCCGACACGGGTACTTCACGCAAACCGAAGAGTCCATGTAACATGGAGTGGAACATCTTTTCCCGAAGCAAATATTAAGACTAAGGACTACCTGTATTCTGAGATGTCCTCAATAAGTTCTTTGCATTCCTCCCAATTAGAGGAGCCAGTAATTTCCTATGAACAACAATATAGCTAAGATTGTAAGAAATTCTAGGAAACATGATTACATGGTTGGTCAGCCAATCATAACACTTTTCTCCTACCTTGATTTCAGACAACGCTTCAATGAACTCTTTGGTAAGACGTTGACGCTTTTTAGCTTCTTTCTCCTCCTTCTCCTTGGCCCTCTCAAGCAGATCTTCAAATACAAGCTGCAATGAAGCAGGCGAAGAAAATTAGCAACAACAAATAAGTTCCTGGAAGACCAGCATAAGAATAATAGAAAACGATGAAATCTACTACATGAACAAAAATAATTGCAACTGATCAGAAAGACAAGATGACACCCACGAAAACCAATAAATAAATGCAACTGCAGAAGTTAAACCTGTAAATTGATATCTGATAGTGGTGGGGAACCAATTTCCTCCAGGATAGCAGCCTTGAAGTCTTCAAATGTCCAAGTTGATACAACAGTGATCTAGAAAAGGTGCATAATATAGGCATAATTTAACAAGATTTCAAGCAGGCAGTTAAGATATGCACACATGTATATAAGCATATAAAAATCCTGCCTTGGCCAGCTTCACAGCATCTTTTACACGAGTTTTGTCTTCGTGATACTGCCAGGTCAAAAGTATAAGAAGCCAAATGTCAGCATACAACTTTATAAAGATGCAGAATGCAATGCCAAACTGTTGAAATTGAAATTATTAGGAAACACTGAGACCTGAATGACAGAAAACAATCATATATACAAAGAAAGCAATAAATACAGTAAGACAGTATGCATCTACTCGTATATTACATTGATATACACACACACACACACGACAATTATTTCGACCAGTACCTGTACAGCGAGTGAGCTTTCATTCCTTTGTTATAAGAAGAGCTCTCTTAGGTGATCACTAAAGTGATTCCCTTTCATTCATGGGGAACTGTTGCATACAAACATCATCTAGTTTAAGTTTTTTTAACTGTACTATTACAGTTAGAACATGCCAAACCCTCTGTCCCATAATGAGTGATATATTGGTGAAACACAAAGTTAAGGAACCACATTATATACCGTGCAAACTCATAATGTTTTAACCATTATTCCAAAAATTGTTGAGAGAAGCTTACAGTTTTGGGACAGACGAAAACGGAAAGCATGACACTACAAATAGGGCAGAGAGAGTACAACCAAACTAGCCGGCCTGTTTAGTAAAAGGTTGCATGTTTGGCCTAGAAGGAGAAAGGACTGTCGGGCAAACAAACAACAAGAACTGCTTTCCATGGCATATGGAAAAGAAAATCCAGGCTAGCTATATATTATATATATGTTTAACACGTGATTCGAGGCGGATAGATGATGAGGAGCTGGGGGGCTACGTCGACTAGTGAGGGAATACTTTTGGCGAAAATAAAGGTAATGCAATTGGACTTGACACCTTAGAATTCTAGCCAGTTGCAGATTCAATTGCTTCTGCCATCCCAATCTCTTGCTTCTAAAGACTGCCCTCTCTCGGCTGGATCAACAAAATAGAAGCTCTACGCGACCTCTTGGGAAGACTCTCTCTCCTTAAGTCTGAAATAAAGGTAACATCATGAAAGGGTCACAAGAAGGAGAAGACTTTGCACGTTTGTGACACCGGATGCATAGGGGAGTTAGGAAATTTCCCCCCGCCTCTGGTTCTTCTATAAGTCTAAGTTATGATCCGCTAGCCCTGAAATGACCTGGACCAATAGGAAGACGTCGCTAACATGTCTTCATCAACAAAAAATTGCAGGTAAGCAAATAAATTCGCGAGAAGTTCTAATATTATGGCACGTTACCCAAAGGTAATGCAGAATTTGGGACAGAACAAAATGAATGGGAGTACTTAAGACACAAACTAGCCGTACTGTTTCGAAAAAGGGTGCGTGTTTGGCCTAGAAGGAGAAAGGACTGGGGCAAACAAACAACGAAAACTGCGAAGGTGCAAATAAATTGGCGAGAAGTTCTGATACTACTAACACATTAGCCAAAGGTAATGCAGATATTATATGTTAGTGAACTTGAAAACTGCCAGAAGTCCATAAGTGCCCCAGCAAAGCACAAATCTAAACCTCAGGCATTGCACGATTGCAGCAAAAAGATAAAATACATATACATTTCTTGCCTGCATGTGTGTGTGAGCATGTGTAAATAAGAAACACCTCTCTAAGAAAAGGAGGACGCCTATGTACCTAACAAAAGCGTAAATGACACGGCAATAAAACATCAGAAGGCAAGTGATAACAAGTACCTTTTTTTCTAATTCATCGGATACATAGTCAAATAAATCTTTTGGTGTAGAACCGGACGTATTTGACGCAATGGCCTGATAAGGCCCGGAATCTTTGACCTGCAATGCATAGACAAACATAAACAGAAAATTGCATGAGACGAGCAATACCAAGTTAGATCTCTTTCCATTATGTTATCTTTTCTAATTACCGAAGCAACCTTCCTGTATAGACGAGCTATTGGCATTGCATGTAATACTACCTGCTGACAATACTCACGCCAGTGAGTTTTAGCCGTAAAAGTGCCAGCAGCAACATGATCTTCCATCATCTTACGAAACTCGTCACGATTTCTCCGCTCGGCCCGCTTCAGTTGTTCCTTTATTTGGCAACAGCAAACAATTGAGAACATGAATTGGAAAACTAATTAATCATCACATAATGATTTACTGAAAAAACCTTTGCTATTCTTTTCAGTTCATCTTCTTCCTTCTCCAGTTCACGAATATATTCCTGCCACAACCACCAAAATCAGCGATTTAAAGTTGCACTAGCAAAGACGACAAAATGCGAATAACAAAGCTTACCTGGAAAATTTCCAAACGGTCAAACTTTTCAAGGCGTGAACATCTTTCATCATCTTCCAAGCGATCTTGAACTTTTCGCCATTGAGTGTCCACCTGTACCATAAAAGAAGTCCCCATTTGAAAGTCAAAACTCTTCAGGCACATTTTCTTGTTAATTAACCCCAAAGAATGTATGCTATCAAACAGCGTGCAACTTGATTTTTTTTAGGGGACTTCAACATAGCAAAAGGAAAAATTCCCAACTTTAATGTTCCCTGGTTAACTTTGGGACAAAGACTACCACGTTGAAATATGAAATTGGCCAAAAAAGCAATACCTTAATCAAGCCACAGGTTTCGAGAAATTTCCTGTACTCTACTCTATTCTGCCGATACTCTTCCTGAGCCTTCGTCTTCTCCTGAATCCAAACCCCATAATGATAGCATAAAAAGCCGTGATAACTTGCTTAGATATACCGTAACTGCCACTTAATACAAGAAAATGCAGAAGTCCAATGCACAAAAATAATGGCGACGCTGACCCTAAAGAGACGATCTAGTTGCAATACATGAAACTTGCTGGAACAACCAAGAAAACAGTTCTATAACCACTCTATTAGTGCTGAAATCCACATAATTTCCTGTCACCCTCTCAATAGTTGAGAGAAATCACCACTCTTTGAAAATGGCATACTGAATATATAAGGGCTCCAAGTACTTGCAAGGGAACAACAAATCAAGCTCCTCACCACAAAAATCTATTTATTAGCATATCAGAACATCCAAAACTCAACAATACTGACAAACTGCGGTTCTGTATCATCAGGACAGTTGAAGCACAAAACCGCACCTTTTTCTCAAGATCCACCAAGTAGTTCTTATAAAGATCCTCGCGGTCTGCAGGTCGATCGACGGCCTTAAACCGGTCATCGTCTTCAAACATGGTTACGGCTTTGCTGGATTTAGAAGGAAAGAATTACAAAAACTAACACATATTTGTGTGTTCTCTGAAAACAAAATACAACTTAGCCGCAGGAGGATGGGGTTGGGGGGTGTGGTTACCTCCATCTTGTGGATGATGTGAGATCCTTGGACTCCTGAGTGGACATTGAAACATAAAAATGATGTCAGATAAACATACAACATGCCCGCGGGCTCACATCCCGCAACCACAGGTCTTGTCACAAAGTAAGTCATGTTTAATGTCAATAACATACCTACAAAAATCACGATCGCACCCACATGCACAAACAAAGAGACAGCAGATTCTCCTTGTGCAAATTGCCTCAAAGTCTAGTAATTGCTTTGCCAATGCATGTATTTATACTTCCCCATAACTCGTAGGAAATTAATGCAATTCATTTTTGGCACTGATACATAATTCAAGGACACTGTCGAACTAACACAAAATATGTGGTGCCTCCTCGTGCATGGACTCCGCGTAGTTTTAAGGCTTTTAGCATTTCACGTGTTATACCTTCTATAACAGCCTATGCTTTAAAACACGGTGATCTCCACAGTGCAGCACTGCGACTTCATAAGCTGGAGTTCAAGTCCTACAATATGGGATGTGGGAGTATATCCATCAAGTGCCACCTGCCTAATATTTTTCATTCCTAATCCTTTTCTATTTCATGAAGTTCAATAGAGATAACACTATCCTATGGTTCTCATATAAAGTAGTGAGAGTTGTGATCAATGTGAGAATATTGGAATTGCATGGACATCGCATAACTTTAAGGCCTTAAGCAGTTCATGTCTTATACCTTCATTAACACCCTAAGCTTTTAAACATGATGATCGAACACACTATAGCACTAAGTCTTCAAAAGCTCGAGTTCCAAGTCCTACCACTTGCATTTGGTGCCTCCCTACGTTAATGCATCGTAGTCTGGTTTCCATGAATGGACTCTTTGGGTTGACTAAGATGATTTCATAGCTTGCCAAATTGCCAGTTATACTTTCTTTTAACTTTTCTGTTTAACTGAGTAAAAAGTCCATTTTTGCAAGAGCATAATATGATGCAGTAAACTTTATTGGTTAACCATGACATCAGTTAAAGAATGGGAACAGTCATATGCGAGATAAAACCAAAAGCAAAAAATGTTTAATGATGCAAAGAACAAGAGGTGCCGTCTATTTTAATCAGAACAAGTTCCCATGGAGGGAGGTACCAGCAAACTAACAACAATTTGACCCAAAGCAAAAGAAAACATCTCAAAACTGAATAAAACATACTTCCAACATCTTTATAAATTCTTCTCTTGCTTTTCTCTGCCTCATACGCCTCTCTTCCGCCTCCAGTTTTTTCCTTTGCATCAAGTACTTTACCACAATAGATAAAAAAACGAGAAAACAGGATGTAAGTAGGTAGCATATTTATATAGAACTGAGCAGGCATCAGGGATTTTATAAGGTTTTACCTCATTAAAGGCCTGCTTTCGCTCACCAAGTGTTTTCAGGGCACCGTATCTTCTGTCATTAATAATCACCCGCATTGCCTGATAAAGAAATTCCAATATCAATGCAAGAACTTGACAAGACATACGAATGAGACAGATACGACCAAGATACCTGCTCCCAACTCCAGTCAGCTTCAACATTTGCAGACTCTAACAGTGCTTTAAATGCATTTTTTGCATCCTACAAAAAGATGAAGTAGAGAGGAAAAAGAAGTTAATATATTTGAAGTCATACCTTCCCACCATCCAATTTATGTAGACAAGCAAGGAAAATAAGAAAATTACCTGCTTGTTTGCGTAGACCAAAGGTTCCTCTTCCACTGTTTTCTCTTCCAATGGTGTTACGTTAATTTTCCCTGCAACCGCCATTCCCTTCTTAGCTTCCTGCTCATTACATGTTAAATTATATTAAATGTTTGAAACATCAGCATGTGACTAAGGGGTCTGTGTGGTGACAGGTTCATGAATTGAGGACAACCAAAACAGAACACATCACATACATCGAAAGTTAAACAAAACTAAACACGGACTACTCGTAATTTCCAGACAACAGTACAACAAAACAAATAGCTACAACTGCACTTTATTGTTTGCTAGTGATACACGTAAACGGCCAAGAAAAGCCACTCATAAAACAAATTAAGGTTTCAAGCAGGGCCAAGAATGGACAAGTCATACCTCAATATCCTGTACAGAAGCTCCATCTACTGAATTTGCAGCATCATGAGTCGATGCATCCTCAAAGCTACTCCTACAATTTTCAAAAACATAGAATGAGCAAATCAAACTTTCTTAGTTACATATAAAAGATAAGAAACCAATGAGAAAAATAAGAATCGTACACTGAAGTGGTGTTATTTGCCAAGGAAAGGGGACCACCATTATCTCCTGGAACAACAGCAGGTGATGAAGTGACTAGATTCCCAAGAGAGGATGCACCAACTGCACTTCCTACAGCAGAATCTACCACCGGAGTTGATGATTCAGAAACCGCCAAAGTGGAAGCATTAACATCGGCAACAACAGGTGTCACTGGAACAGGGCTTGAGGCTACCCCAGATATAGCCGAAGAAATAGCGGAGCTAGTCAAACTGGGAGCAGTTGATGACTGTTCAACTGTGGAAGGCATTACACTTGGTGGTGCACTAGACGTCGAAGTCATTTCTGTCAGTGGTACCTGAGTAGCAGGTGTTTCAGCTTGTTCGCGGGCCACCTAATAGCGTACACTCAAAGATGAGCCCAGGAAAAGAAAAAAAAAGGCAAAAAAATCATCCCAGGGCCAAAGTAATGCTGTTAAACCTTCAATTCCTCGGGTATAGTCCATTTAGATTGCTTTGTAACCTTGTTGTAGTAATACCTGCAAAAGTAAACTCCATACATTAGCAATAGTGAAAAACAGGCAATCTACATAAACATCCCATAACTAAGAGTTTAAAATGTGATAGTCACAACATACTTTCGACCCTCTGAGGTTGTAAATTCTTTCCAAACCGTAGATGCATCAGCCCTCTGTCAAAACAGAAAAGCTTTATTAGAAAATAAGTTCGACTAGATAGGAAAAACTCCAGTCATGTCTAACTGGGTTGCGTACTCCTCTTGTACATGGGTCCCCCCCCCCACCCCCCCCCCACACAACACAAAACACCAAAAGAACTTGGGCCTCTTTTAATACAACTGATACTTACGAAAGGAAATTTATAGTCTGTAATCAAGAGCAGAGCAAAAACTAAAAATTTTATGACCGAGTAATCTGAAATCAGTCATGGCATGCTGAATAATTGACTCGTAAGTTTGAGTTTATTGTAGCATAGTAAATCATTGTTAAAGTACAGAATGAGCAGACAATGTGTTTAAGATATCACGTGCTAGGTGAAGATGAAAATGGGTGCAAAGTGCAAACATAAATTTAGAGAGAGCACATATGTAATCGAAGTCTATGTAAGCTGGGCAAAAACAAAATGAATTAGCAAAGGAACACAGATATACTTGAGACCACGTTAACAAATGACACCGCTAGCCAACCATAATAGGACCGCGTATCCGACCAGACTTTAGCGATGTTAGCCTGTGCAGAGGAGAGAGGGACGGAAGGAGGGGGAGGTATATTAATGAATTTTAATGAAACAACAAATCACCTGGACATAAATTATCCATGTACAAGTCTATAAAAACATTGCTTTCAAGAAAAGGATAATAACTCTGATGTGATATGTAAATGTGCAGCATTGACAACATATCCTGTTGTCCTATAGTTTATCACGAGTCACTTGGCTCAGTATATTTCGTCCACACCTAAGTCATTCCACGCCTTCATTAGATGTTTGCCAGTTCAGACCTATATTTTGGATATCAATCATATGTGTCTACTGGCCATATTCAAATTCCTTTTGCAAGTTGAGATTAAAGTAGGCAAACCTTTTATGAGTACAACTGCAGGTACTTCAGACAGGCAAGTTGTGGACAATAAAGTTATCTATTGCACGCGCTATCCTATAATTTGAATTAACTTTAAACAGTGCATAAATTACACTCACACCCCTCAGTTTATGTGGAAATACCTCTCACAACCTGTATCCATACAGGAGATATCAATTATATGGGTCTAGTGGTCTCATTCAAATACCGCTTGCACGTTGAGACCAAAGTAGCCAAGTTTTTTATGAGTACGATTGCAGATGTTTCACACATTCTAAACAGTCCAGTTTGTCTATTACATGTTCTATGCTAGAATCTAATTGTACCTCGAACTTAGCATATGTTACACACGCAACCCTTATTTTATCTGATAAACTGAAGGCATTAGGCCCCCTATCAAAAATGACCTCACTAATGTAACATTCTCATTTCTTGCACTTTTAAGGCAAAAGTTCCTTGTAAACTTCACAATATTAATACCATCCACATAAAATAAGGGCAGGGGGAGTCGCTCTTATTGTTCATATGCAAGGAGGTCCACATGCATATTGACATAAACTTAGGGGTTATGAGTGTCTTTTACCCAAAAATTTTAAATCCAAATCTAAAGGAAAATATTGATGTCTCTATTTTCTAATACATAGCATCCAGCAATGTATATTATCTTCTTAATCAGTTACAGGGGCCATGGATATCACTTCATAAACATAGGTAAACCACCACCATTAATTGTGTTTTATGATTTAGCAGGAAAATAGAGTTCTAAAGGACTCTTGTCGGAGGAGATAAAACCGTCTCAAGTTCTAGCAAATAATGAGCCAGTCTTATCAATCAAATATAAGGGTAAAATTATGTAAACTTGAACTTGTTCTTACACATAAAACCGCAAAAGAAATATAGTGATCTATGACTGTTTAACATCTAGTCTTCCCAGAAAAGGGGAAGGCAAAGGATGATATATGCCAACAATGTACAAAAGCATGGCAAGGAAAAACTTAACCTTGAAGCTTTCGTTTCCACTGCCAAAGAAGCATTGCAGAAGTAAAAATTGAGCCAGCGCAAGTGTGATTATTTGACAAAATATACATAAAGGAGCATCGATTCAAAAATGATAATGGACATCTGCCACAACTACACTACAGATGAAACACAGATCCTAATGAAGAAAGTTAGCAATTGAAACACAAATATAAGCAGATTACATATAGCTACGTTGATACAAAGCAAGCATGACTGTCACACCAACTCGTACTTCTGGGAGCTAAGTAATAAAACTTGTATCTGAGCTCCTTATGCAAACCATCAACATCAAGTAAATCATGTGCCAAAAACATAGGTGTGTGTGCAGATAGAACTATCAAAAATTTTAAGATTAGTTTAAACACTTCATAAGCAAGATGCATGTTTAGAAGCATCAATATGGTCGGATAAAAATCGAATGTAATGGATTCTCTAACTGTAAAAACTTTACCAACTTTATGTGGCTTCATTAGAGGAGGAAGCTGATTCACAAGAATAGCATAAGATATATTAAGCTGGATATGATTTGTGTGGAGATGTAACTACATGCCTTTCGATTTGTATATCTACATCATACCACAGTATAGTTGCAGAAGAACAATTAAGAATGCAAGAAAATGGAGCAAGCAACATCATGGTCGAAATAAGTGGAGGACTAAACCCACGATTTCCCAAAAATTCAAAACAAAAAGAAAAGGACAAACAAAGAAGAGAAAAATAATACTTCATTTTTACTTGGTATTAACAGCATCCAAGTAAAATGTAAATAGCAAATTGTTGCCTGCCTCGTGAAACTGAAACCACCTTGAAAGCGAGCATATAGAGCAGTCGTTATTTTCCCCTGACTTGCCATGACATCTACAAACCAGTGGAACATGCAAAGAAAAGGAGAATACACATAAACCAATTTGATGTATTTAAGTCGGCTACAAGCGTCAGCATCCGTAAATGGGAAATAAGTTAGTACAAACTCCAAGCAATCCAAAAGCATGCTTCACAGGTCAAAGAAGAGGCTTGAACTTTAAGAACAACAAGAAGTCAGCTACATGACTCACCTCCATAGCTGTCATCAATTCCAAAGGCTTCTCCCAGCTGGATTGCTTGGTTTTCTTATTGTAGTAATATCTGAATAGGCATACATACCAAACATAAAAATGCAAAACAAAAAGTAGAGAGTAATACTCACTGAGATAATTAAGATTTATGGTATAGTCTGAAGGAAGTGTGAAGCAAATACTTATTGCAGCAGGCCCAGGCAAACAGGACACTAAAACTGCACCCAAAAGAATAACTTACCTTTTTCCCTCATTCTCACACTCCTGCCAATCAGATGAGGTCTGTTCGGCAATATTAGAAGCATTTACTGCCTGCAAATAAGTAACAATTGCTTTAAATAAGGCAACAAGACAGTAACCAATAGATCAGAACAGATGGTTTAAAAAGAATAATGGTTTTCACCGTCCAAAGGGGGGAAACAGTTTAAACAGGCATTACATAAACCTTACAAGGGTCCTTATAAGCCTTAAGGCATACAACAATAATGGTATCGCAGGTTAATACCCACAACAGCAGAAGTTGCGTCTTTGTTGCAGAAATGGGTTACAAGAGTGGTATCAGAAGTCAGACATGTATAACCAAAACCAGTTTCGGAATACGATGGCATCACAAAAATAAAGAGCTTTGAAGGTGCACCAAAAGGATTCATAGATAGAAACACCAAACATATTAGCACCACAATTTACAATCTTTTGATTGTTTGGGTCGGTAGTGGTGGGGGGTTGGTGGGGAGAGTGATACCCTAGATGCATCATCGTCATGGGAGGTGCTACACAAAAAAAAATCCAATAAATGTACCAAGGAGACTAATGCAAATTATTTTTTTATTTAATTTTTCTTGGGAGAAGGCCAGGGGGAATCCCCCGTAAGCAGCATTATTAAAACTGAAGCACCACCCTGAGACACGATAAAGGGAAAAGAAAAGAAGGAAGGCACTCTGTGAAAGGACAGCAAGTCAAGGAGAGCTCTTTGCAGCAAAAGTTCATCTGAATTTGGTAAAGACGAACTATAACTTTCTTCTCAGGCCACTTCACTTGGAATAACTAACATGGCTCTATATTAAAAAATGTGAGAGAGAGAAAGAGAGAAAGAGAAAGAACTAAATACGTTCTGAAAACAAACCCCACATAAACTCCAAGAAAGGAGAAAAGGAACCTAGGAACCGAAGAAGGCAACGCATCCAGCGAAAATTTGAAAGCGACCCAAAGGGGGCTAGCCTCCAGCACGAGGCTTGGTTTGGTGTGAAGAGGGCTTTAGTTTAACAGTTGAAAGATAAAGGCACTACCTTTGTATACACTGAAAAGTTGCATATTCAGAATGAAGCTTGGATAAGAACCAAAGGGCTTCCACAACTACGTTTGTTTGGTGAAAACAGAGAGCTACAATATGCATTGCGAGCGTCATACCGTCAATGAAAAGGGAGATGGTATAAGTAAAGAAGGAGAAGTACCGTCGCAACAGTAGCTGAGTGTTGCTGCCCAATTTGCTGCATAGGTGCAAATGGTGCACCTTGACTTCCAGATGGTAAAGGTTGCCCACCGACAGGGACAACAGGTGCATGCATTTGTGATACAGATTGAAAGTGGGGAGACATATTCATGGTA